>QGSO01000863.1:0-123600 GCA_011037825.1 Carya cathayensis
CGGGCCAACATTATTGAGTGCATGCATGGTACGTATCAAAAAGCAAAAAAGTTACCATTAGCTAGTTGGCAGATAAGATGAAACTTTCCATGAGTAAAAAGGGGAAGCGCCCAATTAGAAGACCTAGCAATTGACTAGAGATACCATGTTAAAGAAAAATAAAAGGAAAAGACCTGAATGATCAGGCCATTTAACTATGATTCCTCACTGTTTAACCCATCAATTACTATTTTTAGTATAGGAAAATAGTAATAATATTAGGTTTTTGGTTCAAAGCTTTCATATGAGATATATGTCATGAATCCAACTTAAATAGTAAGGTCTTTAATTTGATGGGTTTAGTGCTCATCAATTACAAACCTCCATTTTTTCTGCTTATTAGGTTATATTAGTGAATATGTAGAATGAATAAAACTTATTGATGGTGGGGTGTTTTTCGTGATTTCGTTCTCCACTTTCCAGCTTTGACAATATGAAAAATAAGAGTGTGAAACACTCTAAAATGATATAGCATATATGCATCAATACCCATATGGTCATATTATTTATAATAAACATATATATATATATGGTTACATGATAAAAGCTCTAATTTTTCAATTATCACATTATTCGCTACTAGCAAAGTGTCTAATGAGTCTCAAGCGAACTCTCTATTTGATGTTCACTTGAGCAACATGTCCATATTCGCTTTGGCTTGAGCCTCAAGCTTGCACTTTATGGCCTAAGTCTTATTCAAACTCCACCAAAAAATTGTGATGAATCATTGTCAGATTAAGTCATCAAATCGGGCTGCCATAATAATTAACCATGCTTTACAAACTCAACACCTTTAACTTCATTAGTCTTTTTACTTTTAATTTTATGGGGACATTTACTTGGGCTACTCACCTCATTTTGGTATTACATCTTTGTACTTTTATGAAATCTCAATCAACCGAATCAAGTAGATAAATTAATAAAAACCATTTAATGTTTGACAAAGTGGTTAGAATAGAGTGTGTAAGCGACTCGCACTCCCTTTGAAAAAAGTGAGTAAATACAGGACTTTCATAAAAAAAATAATTTTTTAATAGTGGATCTCACTCTATTTTAAAATGATTAGGTAGTGGTTGCACAGTCTATAACTATATATAGCATTAAGAATTGATAAGTTTTAATTTAATATAATAAAAAAATTTCTAGTTGGTTAAGTATGTGTTTTTCAAGAGTAATGAGGAGGGGGACCATGCACAATTATAATTTTCATCTGAATTCTCAATAGCAAACATTCACCTTTTTTTGTTGTTGCTAACCTTTGATAATTATGTGTATGATCATTTCATTTTATATCATATCATAGACTCTTTATGTTGTTCGATTGTGTTCAACGACTTCACGTCATTTTGGCCGGAATCCAGTTTGTTCATTGATTCCCTTCACCATATATTTGTATAAATAAAGGTTTTTTATCACGCTCTCTAGGTTCGTATATAATTCCAAGAGAGTAAATTAATTCAAAAATTTTATGTGCAGTCACTTTTGCAGATTCTTTTGTACAGTGATATGATTGATTGTGTATTAAAAAAAATTAATCCAACCAATCATATCAGTGAAGTGCACAAAAAATACGTAAAAGTAACTGTATATAACATTACTCTAATTAATTATTAGAATTTCATTAATTAGATAGTAAGAAAACAAGCAAACCCAAGTAATCAAGTCAGCTCTTTTATTATTGGCACACGTACAACATATCAAAATACAGTAACATGATTTTACATATCTCCACACTGCAGAGCTGGAGAGAGCTCCAACAGCTTTATTCTTATGATATCAAACCAAACTCTTTTTTTATTCTCGACTACCGTACGTGCGTATGTACGTTCTAATTCTCATGAGAAACGCCATGTCAAGTACATATTCAATTTCCTTTAGGTGGCTTGCACGCGCCCTTAACGTATGGAGTACACTTGGTGGGCTTCGGTTTCTGATTCGCTATGCATTTGCTATACGCGGGATTGTCAGCCGACTTTCCGCATTTTATAGCTGGTGCCTTGTTGGGATCCCCGGATCGGCCCCCAGAACCTGCACTAACTGATAAATGAATATAACTACATAATTAGGTCGGTCTTTATATTTAATAGCCAATGTAAAATTATTAGTTATCCCTAATAATTGCATCAACAGATAAATTATATATTCTACAGCTGCTATCTCTATTTTCTAGTAAAATTTCTGAATATATCTAATACGTATTAATGAGTTTATTTGAGATGATCATTGGTTTAGCAGTCAAGAAATTATGATATAGTTTCTTGATTTTTGGTGCTAGCTTCTAAATACCGGACCGGGGTAATGCTCAAAACCCTCTGCTCTAATTAATGTATGTGTTATAATATATATATACATATATATATATACTAGGTGGGAGCAACGTATAAAGTACATTTGTCTAATTTTATGAAATGATTATTTGTAAAAAATAATATATATTTTATAAAAATTATTGTGTCACTTAATAATTTAAGGCATATTGGAGAAGATAAAAAAATTAGTTCAAAATATCATATAATCTAACACATATTTATAACATCCATAATTTTAGCAAAGATATATACGAAAAATGTAATAAAAGTTTAACACAAACGGTAGTTCAAAATATGTGTCGTTTGATGTTTGTATTATAATTCATCAATTTATGTCATCCTGTAGACGATCAATAGAGATAACATTGAAATTCTTATTTTGCTATTGGTTGAGTCGATCAGAGACAACATAAAGTTAAAACATAATCTTTTTATAAAATTTGTGATATAATATTTTCTATATATAGCATATATATAAATCCTAAAATATATTTTGAAATTGTTGGCCAAATTTACTCTTTCTTGATTAGCTCAAGGATCACGACCTTTGTCACGTGCCCATCATAGCAAGACCACATGTAGAATATGACTTAGCGGAAGCTACGTCCTACTACCATGGGAAAAAAAAACATTTTGATTAAACACACTTGTATTATATATTATATGAGATTTTTAAATTTGGAATACTCAATAATCTGAGTTAATGAAACGTATAATACACGTGTATTATACTTAGGGATTCACGTCTTATGCATCTAATACACGTGTATATGTTAAGGAGAAAGAGAAAAATATAATAACTAATATTTAATTACTTATTATTATATAAACTATTAAGTATTGTAATTATTATGATTAATAAATCATATAACAATATTGAATGCTATCTCTCTCAACATTTATGTCTTCATTTTATATGTTAATTACATTCACACCTATTTAAACAAACGGTGTTAACTTTAACGGAAAAACAAGAAAAATCGTTAAAACAAGATTTTCCGTTTCATACACACTTTTTATAAATAGAAGATATAATCTCAACAATGTATTTAACATCATGATGTCACGTAGAACATGCATATATATATAAAACACGTGACATGATGTTTAAGCAATTGTTACACATATAATTGTAAAATTATTTAAACAATTAGTCACAAATTAGCTAGGGATTGTGAGAACCCAAATGAAAACTGTTATTATATAAAAGCAAGAAGATAATATTTAAAATTGAGGTCATGAACAACTTCCATGTAGAATAATATCTTTGGATCTTGTAATAAACAGACATGACTAACGAATATAAAAGATGACTAAATAGTGTACGTGCTCTCACCACTCTCAGCCAGTTCGCGAGCTGCAATTGCAGGAGATATGATAAGCAGGGAAGCAAAGAGAATGCAAATAAAAATGATAGCCTTCATTTTGTTGATTGCTGATTAATGGTTTGTGCTGAGTGGCCATTTTCCTCCTATCTACACTCCTATTTATAGACTACCATTCAAGTGCATCATGTGTAATTAGTGTGTGAATGTGGTTCGAAATTTCTTCAGTTGATAACACGCATGTACGGTCAGATCGAGCAGGCCTACATCGAGTAGTGGTATCAAAAAGCAAAAATGCCGCTACCTTTTTTTTTTTTTTTTTGAAAGGAAAAATGCCGCTAACTTTAGTTTGGTAGATAAAGATGGAATATTTATTTTCTATGAATAAAAAATGAAAGCAAGAAGACCTAGCAATTGACTTGATTAGATGCCAGCCATGTTCGGGATTTGTTTTTTTTTAAAAAAAAAAACATTGGGAAAAACTAGAAGGAATTAGAAAGATGCCATGATCGTGAGGTGGTACAATTGTCCATGGCCATGCTGACTCAATATTTATTTCTTCATCTACACATTTTCCTAAAATATAATCTCAATGATCATCAAATGCAAAGTTCTTGGCTAGCTATTGCGTACGTAATACTGCATTAATTATGGGAGCTTGAAGTACTGATCGTTGGCTATCTCTTAAAAACATTTTTAATTATTTTTTTTTTTAACAAAAACAAAAGTTCTCTGTAGCTTTCTTGCTTTATAGAAGGAATCCACATTTACCTAATTATATATATGATACAGTGAAAAAAAAAAACGTATATGATATCTAGATATTATCACTAGAACTATAAGTACTTTAGTTGAATCCAAGTCTTAAAGGAAAGCCGACATCCATGACCATGCATTCACGGACATAATGGCCCTATAAAAAAGAAAAAGACAGAATTTTTTTGGTTTGAGCTTCTGTTTTTTGTTTTAGATTTGTAAATGGGTTTTTAATATCTGAACTATAAGATTTAAACATCTAAACTATTATACAAATTCTTATTTAAATATGATATACCTATAAAACTAAAATATTAATAATGACATAATATATATTTAAAAATTGCAAATATTATAATTTATTTTTTATGAAATTTATAATGGAATTTATTTTTACAATTTATTTTTATAATGGAATTTGTGATAACAGTTTTAGACAAACTAACATCTGAAATGGTATATTGTTGATATACAAAGCTTAAAAGTGATTGTACCCACTTAAACAAAGAGCCAATAGAAAGCATGCCACACATACTGCTACACCTACTAATAGAGAAATGCTCTGAACCGGTCTGGTGACCTTCTCCAATTTACACCCGTTAATAGAATTTCAACATATATGAAATTTATATATCTTATGGTTTGTTTTACCTTATTGAATCAACTCTATGCTTCTTACTCCCTCATCTTCTCTTTTTTTTTTTTTTTAATTTAATTTTATTTTATTTGTTTAACTTTCTTTCCCCAACGTACTCTCCTCTTTATACTCTCCCCTTTTTCCCGTTCTCTCTTCTCTCCCCTCTCCTCTTTCTCCTCCCCGATTTGCTGGGAACCCATATTCGATCTGGAACCCATTGGATTTTAGCCATTTCTTGAAGTTTTTTTCTTTGTTTATTCTGTATAGTAAGTATTTAAGGCTGTTGATCTAGTTTGCAATTTTTATATGGACAATGCAACGATTGTTCCATAGTTTTAAGAGTTGTTGCCATCTTTGGACTAAAAAATGGTGGTGCATACCTCTGCTCATGGATTTTGGAGACTAAAAAAATCGTGGTTCATAGCTCTGTTATTAGTTTCAAAATCCATGAAACAACTCAAAAATGTATTTTTGAATGAAATCTTATTGTTACAGTTATCCATAGGAACCAATATTACATTCTGGATATGATGAAATGACGAATTTAATTTTGAATATCACATTCTGTAAATTTATTTTGAATACATTTTATACTTCTTTATTTTTCATTAGTGTTATATGAATAAAAGAAACAACCTTGTTCTTTGAGCTCTCATCCTCTATAAAAATTTGAGCTTTATCTCAATAGAAATCTGAGCAAGATGATGAGAGAGAGAAAGAGAGAGAGAGAGAATAAAATATTGTGATCATCTGCATGTGGTTTATTTTCTACTTTAATGCAATCTATATGTGATAATGTTTTATTCGTGGGAGTAAAAGAAAGTTTGCCACCCGACTGGCTGTGTGCGTCTCTCTTACTAATTTGCTAGAAAATAAACTGGACTACTTATCAGGACAGACCCCTTTATGAACTCTAAAGCCCACCAGCACAACCTCTGGGCCAAAGGCCCAGCTCGTCACATCATCTAATCATTCTTCTTTGTTTACTCAACAGAATCATTCAACACCTTCAAGCCCTTGCAGCGTTGTTTCTTCCTTCTCCCACCATCCATCCTTCGTGCCTGTAATACTCATCTCCCATTTCTTTTTCTCTCCCATACCATTCTTTTTCCTCTCCTCTCTCTTATTCTCTGCATCGTCCCAACTCCCTCTCATTCTTCCCTCTGTCTCTCTTTGTCTCTCTCTATTATTCTCTATCTCTATCTCTGAGGATTATGCCCAAAGAATTTCAAGCCCAAAAATGGCGTGGACCACCACCAGTATCAATTCTGGCGGCATCCAAGCAGTCCAAAATCTTTCAAAACCACCCCACCTTCGATCTCTCAAATACGCCTCAAGAAATGATGAGGAGAAGCCATATCCACCGCACAACCCTCCCTCTTTGTCTCCTCCTTCATAGATCTGCACTCTCTCTCACTCTCTCTATGGGATCCGAGTGGATTTTTTTATTAACATTTTTTTCATTTTTATTTTTTTAAATTTTGTTGTTGATCTATGTCATGGAGTGCAGATCTATGTTGTTTGCCTTTGGATATGAAACCGCATGACCCTCCCTCTCCCTGTCCTCTTGGAATTTTTGATTAATTTTTTTTCGTAGTCATTGCCTTTGGTTTCTCGTGGTTGTTTGCCTTTGGTTTATCATTGATTTGTTTTGTTGTTGATCTTTTTGGGGATGGCATTGTCAAAAGCCTTAAGAGGATTGCCTAGGACTACACCTCGACACAGCTTTTAGAGGGACAGGACAACCACATGGCTAGCTTGCTTATATGTCTTGGCTCATGCCATGACACGCAGCAGGCGCCCTTGAAGGCTACTGGCTACGTTCAGACCATGCGTGTAGGCCTGGGCATTCCCTTGAGTGTGCACCTGCGCATTCACAAGCACACCATCCAGCACACGGCTCCAGCTCGTGCCTTGCAGGTAAGGCCAGTGACATGCCATCCAGCGCACGGCTCTAGCCTGTACCTTGCAACCCCAGCACCCAGACCATCAGTTTAGGCCATGCATGCTCATCACCCAGGCCACCAGCCAGGGCCATGCAGAATAGATCAAACCCTAGCCACATTTTCACCTAAGCCCTAGACGTATGCCTCACTTCCCTAAGCCGAAATTTCCACTCAAACCCTAGCCACATTTTCACATCTTCCAACCCTAGATCTAAAGTGGTGCCTAACACCCAAAAGACCCATTGCCGTGCACCCTTGCCACCCTACCCGAGATCACCCTAACCCATACACTACCCATACTTCCCCACCATTAAACGCTAGCCTCAATTCACCCAAACTCCCTTTTTGGCTACACATGATCAAGACCAAGCAAAGGAGTCCTATCGGTCAATTCAGGAGCAACAATGAGAGAATAAAACCCTTAGTGTGTGAGGGCTTGACCGAGGTCCCCAACAGGCATGCCGTGGGTATGGTCTCATGGATGTTCGGTTTTGGATTTGTAACCTAAGTCATGCTTTGATTTTTGGTTGTTTGCCAGGGGGGATGGAAATGCATGTAGGGGCAAAATGTGAAGAATAAATGTGACAAAATTGGAAACAAAATTTGGAGAAAATTATTGTTCATAAACAAATGAAGAGGGGCAAAGACAAATTTTTAAATAAAATGAAGGGACAAAAACGCAAATTTGTGAATAAAACAAAACAAATATCAGGGACAAAACAGGAAAAGAAGAATAAAGAGGGACAAAATTGAGAAATGTTATTTGGAGAAAATGTTCATCAGCGATAGGCTCTTTTTTATCATAGAAGATATATGCTAATTTTTAGATTATGCAACATTTGAGTTGAAGTTAATCAATCCTGGATGGTGCTTGCATGTATGGACTAGCTACATGAAAATTAAAGCAAATTATAAATTAGATCAATTGTAGCGAGTTGCATAGAGAATGGTTTCGATCATCCGTCGAGCCATGTTTATTTTAAATCACAAAAAAAAATTGTTTATTTAATTTCCCGCCAATTATTTTATATTAAAATGAGTATGTTTTGTCAAAATAAGTCTATTCTTATTGTACTTAAAAAAAAAAAAGAAGTCTATTCTTATTGTAAGTAACTCGTCACAAAGACTTCTTGTTTCTTTGTAAGGAACATACGATCGATACAAATCATTTGGAAAATTTGGATTGGAACTACTTCACGATCGAAATCTAAGTTATGATCTGTAACGCCTTGGTCTCGTAGGGGTTGGAGAGTCACTTCCAGTAACTTAAAATTTACATTTCATCAAGATATTTACAGATTCCAAAATATAAACTCATTAGAATACTATAAAATCTCTTAATAAAATCTACATATTCGTGGAAATCTTCTATGAGTAATTCACTATACTTAAATATTCATTTCACCTATGCTCCATAATTTCAATCCTTAGTTGAACTATTCAAAATCATTTAAAAAATATTATGGAGATAAGAGGTGGATTATCAACAACTCAGGAAACAAATCACATATATTAGTGTGTAAACAATAGCCTTTTCAGGAAACTTAGTATGCATAAACAAAACATTTCATTTTCATATGCACATCTCAAAATGTATTATAAGAAAATTAGAGCAACTTTTCAAGCTGTTCATATAAAAAAAACAATTGTTGATATTCCACATCCTTTGTTCATAATCATATACCGATTACAGAAGGTACCTATCAGAGCATTGTAGATAAGAATCACAAGCGGAACTCTATCATTGTCCCTACTTACCACCGTCACAGCTTTTAGACGCCAGGAATCATCAGATGAGATTCTACCACCATCCCTGACTTTGCTCTAATACCAACTGTTCATATTATATCAAAGACTTTTTATTCATATTCAAAACTACACATCTTTCTTCATCTTTTCATGTTATTTCATATTGTCTCATATTATATCAAACTATGTGCAAAACATATTCATATCATTTCCATATAATCAAAATAGATCCAAAACATTTTCATATAACATATACAAAATTCTCAAATATCATATTCACTCTTTTGCATATTTCAGAAACATGTCACATATTGCTTATGTCTACACTAGTTATGTCAGAAAACATTTTCCTCTTTCATATAGATTTCATGAGTAATGCAGAAATACCTAACTAAGATTGTTTTTCACATTTTCTTTTCAAAACATGTCATGCACATTTTCGAAACCAATCTCAGTTCATTTTTCTTTTTTATGCAAAGTCTAGCATAAATACTCCGTTTACCTGAATTTCTTAACTTTTCGAAAATTTTCTCGACAATGCCAAACAAATTTTAATCGTTACCTATAAAATAGTCACGTAATTTTTGTAAATTTCCAATCGAACAAGTATATCAATGCTTAAACATGAAATACTAAGTAATATATTTTTCCCTAAAAATAATCTACAACTCTCGTAACTGTAAAATATTATCACTTCCCAAATTCATCTTTGTCCACTTATTATTCACTTAACCTAATTCCCACTTATTCATAAGGTTTATTTAAAAAAAAAAAGTCAAAATCCAATCCGTTTTAAAAAGAACAATCGTTGAAATAAAAATATTGCCTGATACAAAATTAATTTAGAATTCGAACTCAACTCAAAAATATTTTACTTCAAAATAACTTAACATAACACACTAAAAAAAAAAAAAAAAATTAGAAAACCAAGCCAGCTGAAATAAATCCTTAAAACTCCTAGTTATAAAACTGAGGACAAAATCGTAAACTTGAAATCTCCTCTTCCTACTACGTAACAGGTAAAAGAGCAAAAACCACCCTCCAAACTTATAGGGCAGTACAAACGCCAGCTCACTCAGGGTACCCGGCAACGGAACTCACCGCGAGAGCAGCTGCGAGGTGGCGGAGACACGGGCAGATCTGGTGGCTGAGCACAGAGAGAGAGAGAGAAGCGAGGGATAAGAGAAGGAGAGACGGAGAGTGAGAAAGAGAGGTTCAGTCAGTTGCTCACCAATGAGAAGGATGCAAGCGGCAGTGGTCTGGATGGAGGTTGACAGCGGCGTTACTCGGCTGGGATGTGGCGAATGGCCGGCAAACAGAGAAAGAAAGTTGATCCGTTTTCGGGAAGGGAAAACTGGGGCCTCATTGAACGTCCGAAGGCAGCATGCATGGGGTTCACGGCGCAGGGTGGCATCGGAGGGAAGGGCTGCAAGTTGTTATCGTGGTGAATGGGCTTATGGTGGCTTGGGCTGCTCTGTTTTTAGGGAGTAAAACAGAGGCTTATTGGGCAGTGGAGAGCGAACCGATAAGGCACGCTATTTGGTGGTTTAGTGGGTGGAGGCGTTGGGCTGTGAGTGGTGCGCCGATCAGAGTGACTGAGGGAGTTGAGGGTGGCGTGCGACGGGTAGTACTGTTTGCTTCTGACGTGAAACGATGGCTGAAACTGAGGGACGTGGGGTCTTGCTTTTTCCTTGGCTGTGCCATGTTTTCGTGTGGTGAAACAGGGGCTGTTGTCAGTGGCGAACCGAGGTATAACTTGGGGTGGCCGCAAAGCTTTTTGAAAATTTAAAATGTCCCCTAATTTTTATTTATACCTTTACAAATATAAAAAATGGATCTCCAAAAAATTTATAATTCTCAGAATTTTAATATACTTATAAATGCTCATTTCTATTTTTTATTTCTTAATAGTCTCAAAATTTTATATAATTTCTACGTAGTACTATCTATTTTTAGGGATTTATCCTCACAAAATTAACTTAAAACTAAATTTAGGAGAAATAATAAACTTATTAATATGGATCTCAAAGTTTTTTGTTAAACAATATTAGACTTTTTAATATGAAAATACAAGAAAAATTATTTAAAATTGATGATCTATATGAAAATAGTTGAGAAGTTTTATCCTTTAGACTTCATTGAATAAATTTATTTAAGGTCTCAATTATAACATTATATGCTTAATGTGACATGAAAATATCTAAATTTTATATGACACTTGATAAACTAGCTTATATACTAGAATGAAAGATAACATTCTAAAATATCGCTTGATAGTTTTTATGAAAATAAATGCTAAATATTTCATTACAAAAATAATAATAGATGAATATTATTCCATAAAATATTATCGTAAAAAATCTAAAATATATATTAAGTTGTGTTTTTATTATTTGATTTCTATGTATATGTGGCAAATATTGAGATAATTTTATATATAGTTATATTTTTATGATTTTTAATTTCTTTTTGTTTTATATAAATATGTTGTGACGCCCCCAAATTCCGCTTGGGATTAAACGGGCATTTGAAGCGTCGAGACATGCAACACAAGGTTACCTGCCCCCGTTCATGACAGATAAGATGCAATGTTCCTAACATGCATCTAGCATTATGCAATATTCGCAGCGGATAATTTTTCTCTTTAGCAAAACGATGCACCAAACCAAAAATATCCCAAATACTTGAAACATATTTCATACATAAAGGCATACTAAAAAGCCGTGATCACCACACTAGTCTAAAATGGTTGTGATCAAAAGAATACTTGAGATACAACTCCAAAAGTACAAGTATTAACCTAAGTTAAATACTATACCATCATCAACATCGCACCGTGGCCTAGTCGACCGTATTCAGTTGGTCAGATTCCAATTCTCCTTTGGGTCCTGTAACAAGATCTACCATTCGGGGGGAATGGTAGTTGGGACTACCACAGTGAGATTTGATTACAAATCTCAGTAAGTTAACATAAAACTCACACACAGGTTAAAAATGCATGCATGGCAGTAAAAGCATAAATGCATAATTATAGTCATACATAAACATAGTATAACTTGACATATAGCATGACTTAACCAGAACTTAAGCGTGAACTGAACTTGACTTAAAATGGCATGAACTTAAGCTTAAAACATAACATGAACAAACAACATAACATGAACATGAAACATAACATGGACTTGAAATATAGCATGAACGTAAACCTGCATAACATAAATAAGAACTTGAAAATAACATAAACTTGAACATAACATGTACGTGAGTATAACATAACATGGACTTGATCTAAAACTTGACTTATCATGTATTTGATCTGAAACTGGACTTAACATAAACTTGAAATCTTATTCAATTGTCTTGATTAATAACGTGCGTTAATACGTACTCCACAGTTGTTGTGGCCCTACGTATTCAAGTAACATAAAACATAATACGTACTCCACAGTTGTTGTGGCCCCACGTATTCTACATGTCACAATTGCTGTGTCTCATGTAGTGTATGCTCCACAGTTGTTGTGGCCCCATACTTCATGCTCCACAGTTGTTGTGGCCCCATGAATACACATAACATAAAATATAATACGTACTCCACAGTTGTTGTGGCCCCACGTATTCTACATGTCACAATTGCTGTGTCTCATGTAGTGTATGCTCCACAGTTGTTGTGGCCCCATACTTCATGTAACATAAAATATAATACGTACTCCACAGTTGTTGTGGCCCCACGCATTATAAGTAACATAAATATAATACGTACTCCACAGTTGTTGTGGCCCCACGCATTATAAGTAACATAAATATAATACGTACTCCACAGTTGTTGTGGCCCCACGCATTATAAGTAACATAAAATATAATACGTACTCCACAGTTGTTGTGGCCCCACGCATTATAAATAACATAAATATAATACGTACTCCACAGTTGTTGTGGCCCCACGCATTATAAGTAACATAAAATATAATACGTACTCCACAGTTGTTGTGGCCCCACGCATTATAAGTAACATAAATATAATACGTACTCCACAGTTGTTGTGGCCCCACGCATTATAAGTAACATAAAATATAATACGTACTCCACAGTTGTTGTGGCCCCACGCATTATAAGTAACATAAAATATAATACGTACTCCACAGTTGTTGTGGCCCCACGCATTATAAGTAACATAAAATATAATACGTACTCCACAGTTGTTGTGGCCCCACGCATTATACGTAACATAAAATATAATACGTACTCCACAGTTGTTGTGGACCCACGCATTACACGTAACATAAAATATAATACGTACTCCACAGTTGTTGTGGCCCCACGTATTATACGTAACATAACATGTCTTATCTTTCTTAATGCATGAGATATTATTTAATATCATATACTTTTCTAACATGGCGTATGCTTGTAAATGGCACAATATGATTTAATCATAAACATTTAATGGCATACATGTATCTTATGGCATACTTAACATGGCATACTTATAACATACAATATTGTATGACAGAAAAGATTATGTAACAGATAATTATTCATGAGAGATTAAATCATACATAGCAGATAAACATGTAATGACATAGCATGACATGGCATATACGAGAACATACATACATAAATTATAGTTCTCTTACCCATCACACATACACAATAAACTGATAGTAAGTTAGAGGCTAACTTACCTCGATCGTCGCGTTCTATGAGAATAGAGCGCGAGACACGAGGAACTGCACAACAGCTGGAAGAGGAACACTCAAGTCCTTAAGATTTTCACTTCTGAACTCAATTGCCATATTGTAAGCACTTGCAACACCACGGCCAACTTGAGGTTTCACTATACTCGGAAGAGATAAATTGACTTCAGAAAGCCTTTGCACTAAAACAAGTTCATTAAAATTATCAATAACAACCAAACAAACAACTCATTTCTCAATCCATATACTCTTAGCCATAGTCAACCACAAGATGACACCAGTCATCCCGGACTATAATCCATATCATCACTGCTTCGGGACACTGTCATACAGTTTCCCAACATTACACCATACGCTCCACACTTCTCTGCTACGCCATTCAACCCTTCGTGACACGCCATCCGGTGTATCACGACTTAGTACAGAGTACACTCACGTGAACTCTCTTCCATTCACACTACAAAACCCATCACTGCGATACACGTCTCACGGTGCATCGCTACGCGACACGGAGTACGCGCTACGCGTACTTCCTTCGCTACAACACTCATCAACACGATGCACATCACACGATGCATCGCCATACCACACGGAGTACACTACATGCGTACTCCCTTCCTTCTACGACCCACATCACTACAGCGCATGTCGCGCGGCGCGTCGCTGCATTACACAGAATACGCTACACGCGTATTCTCTTCACACAACCCGCCGTATCACATCTACGGCATCCATCTCACGCCTATACTTCACAGCACAGTCCACAAAACTACAAAATCAAGCCTAACACTTCACAACCACACTTCGTTTCACAACTACGCAGCGAACTCCACAAACACTAACTACACAGTCTACAGCCAACCAAATCAACTATGTTAAACATAAATAACTAAAGATAGAGGGTTAAGACGAGAGAGATGTGATTGCTGTCGGGAAAGAATCCAAAACTGATAATTTTAGCGGGCTGTTACATATGTCATACGTAGAAAAGTCAACCCCTCTTAAAAAAAATTGCTGGTTCCACCACTGGCTATTGTAGTAGATTTTTCGTGCGCTGCTGAGGTGATGACCGCGAGGAGGTGCAGTGGCTCTTCTAGGGCGGTTCAACCATGGGCTGACTTCTACATGTTGGGGTGTTGCTGCGTACGGAAGGGAGTAAAGATGGTGGGGGTCTGTTGATGTAGTGACGAGATTGATGAGGGCTATGCGATAAGTGATGGAAAACAATAACAAACCCTAGAAAGATAAGGGATAAAGAGAAATGCAAGCATGGGCTAAAGATTAGGGATAAAGAGATGCAAGCATGGGCTATAGGAGTGGTGGGAAGTGGGGGCTGGGGATTATATATAAAAAAAACACACACACACAAAACTATCTGAACGTGGTAAGAAGCAACTGGAACTAACTAGAATTTTAATCGGAAAAGGACTCTAGAGTCCGTTTGAAAAGAAAACAAACATTTAAAAAAAAACAAACCATAGGTTGGATTCTTGAAAATAAATTGGACCCGTAATCTATATAAAAAAAATTAAAAAAAAAAAAACTCAAAAACTCAACTGTTCTTTACATACATATAAGTCCAAAAATATTTAAAAAGCGGGCTTGACTGAGCCCTAGTGTTTCATTATTAGTATGCACATGCCACGTACAGAAGTAGATAGAAGTGGAAGAGGATCATAACAATGGAACAAAAGCTCATCGCAATTCGCAAGTGGTCGACATCCCGTTATTTGGCAACTTCTTTGTGTCGTTTTTTTTTTTTTTAAGAGAAATGTTGTGACTCGCTAGTCTTGCTACTAGAACTAGTGGGAGAACCCAACGAGAGCCTAGAGCGGTGGCTGTAAAATGACTATTTGTAAAATATTTCATACATATCTGGAATCTAGCTACGACATCTGATTACTTTAATTGGAAGATAAAAAATTAAACTTTATACGAAGGATCGCTATTATTAATACATAATTCCCCCATGATCGGTTTTTCTTCCTATCTAATAATCATGTGTTGTTTTTTTTTTAATATTTTATAAATATAGAGAATTATTGAGTCCTTCATGTATCAGTTTTGAGAGTATTCATGAAAAAATTATTGGATCAAAAAATATATTTATAAGTGTGTTTATAAGTACATTAAATATATACATATATATATATAATTGATGTGACAACATTAATTTGAATAAAGAAAGAAAAATATATGGTTTTTTTATTTATTTTATAATTATAATGAATTATACAGTAAACAATCATGTGTTTATCGACTTAATTATAAGTAATAAAACTTTTGGTATTTGACATTTTTGAGCAAGATGTTTGGATTAATACCAGACTTGCCAGTACTTGAACTCCCAGCTCTTTAGGTTATAATTAAGACTTAATTTGCAAATTAATTTACCAATACAGGCCCGAAGTAATGTCGATGTATATCAACAACTTTTTTTTTCTTCGTATAAAGGGGAGATGGGAGCGACCAGCCAGCATAACTACCTTAACTGAACGTGACCATAATTGTGACCAACATTTAGCAATAATTAGGCAATAAATTTAAAAAGTCTCAAATTTTCGCATTTGTGAATTCATAATTAATATATCTCTAAGATCTTTAGTTTGGAAAATTTACTAAATTTCTTGAAAAGTGTTACAGATTAAATTTAGTGATCAGTTGTCTCAGTAAATTGAGATAATTAAGTACCAATTCAGCTAAAATATCATGTATCATTGCCAAATAAAACGAAATAGCTAGATGACCATCTATAACACTTCAAAACAAGAAGAATGCTAAAATACTAGTTATAAGAAAACAAGCGAGCTGACCAAAACTAAGTCGGTCAGACGTTCTTAATTTTATTGATACATATACTGCAAAGGAAGTTCGAGCTGATCCATGCATTACATGATGAGACGGTATCGAACTAAACCTATTTATTCTCAAACTTGTACGACGTACGTACACGGCTATAAAAAGCTCTGCTTATTCAAGTTCCTAGCCTTGAGGTGGATTGCAACGGCGATATGTACCGCCTTTTGAAATGCAGTTCCTGTTCCTGGGCTTCTGTTTCCCTATACAAGCAGCATATTGGGGATTTCCTTTGGGGGTTCCGCATGGCACGTCCCTGTCAGCAGTAGTACTAGTACCTACATCCATCCCGCGTACATAAGTACTAGATCATAAGCTGATCTTTATACTTCGAGCATTCTCATTGTAAACTTCTATGCCACAATAATTACATTCATCAATTATATAATTACATGCATCAAATGATAATTAATTTAGTTATCATAGCTAGTACTCCTCATGTAAATTTATTTTTAATGTCTTTCATAACCCCCACGTTTGATCATGTTTTCAAATTATGGCAACACTGTAATATTTATTTTCCAGTAAAGCTTCTAAATATATCAAAATTCCTAATAATCAAGCTCGGGTCTTCGAGATTATCTTTAATTTGATAATATATGTATATAAGAAAATAGAAGCAAATTAAAAATTTGTGCTCTTACCATCGGCCTCATGATCATGAACAGCCAATTCACGAGCCATAATTGAAGGGGTCAAGAAAAGAAGGAAAACCAGGAGAATGCAGCCAATGAGCGAGATAGTCTTCATTTTGGTGATTGCAGCTAGCAATCCTATTTTTCCTCCATCTAGCACTCCTATTTATAGGTCCATTCAAGTGTGAAATCGTGCTTGGCCTAGAGGCGTCTAATAGAAAAGGAGGTCGGATTTTCTTCATTAATTGATAATATTAGGCATAATATAATTGGAAGAGGCCAACTAATTTGAGTGGTACAAAAAAAGAAGAAGCAAAAGTAACCACAAAGAAAGTAATAAATAAAGAAATAAATACAAAAGCAAAAGCTGGTGGTCTACATGCTTATCTTGGCCCCAATTGATCTCTTTAATTTTTAGCGACCAAAATGGCCGACATGCTTATCTTGTTATATATGTAAAATATAAATTAAATAAAAAAAAGTTAAAGCTGGTGGGCTACATGCACATACATGATCATTATGAAATTCAAATTATAAATAAATAACATTTTTGTTTAGAGAGAGAAAACGAACGATCGCCTACCTTTACTTGGCTTTCGCCATCCTTATTGCGTGATGGAAGCTTGTCTGAGCCGATTCTCGAGTTTACTTTTTCTCTTCCCTTCGGAATGTACATGTCCTTTCCCCTACACTCCTATTTATAGGCCATGCCAAAGTACTTCCAAGTCATGTGGACTTGTGCTGGACTAATTTGCCGCGTGTAAATAGTAAGATATTGCTGGCATGGAATATTTTTACATCATTTCATAATACACATAATCAGAACAGGCTAGCTGGCCAAGTTTGAGGGGTAGTATCATTGATCAAAGCAAAGCTAGCTAGCTGCAAAAGTTACCTTTAATTGGAAGATAAAAAATTAAACTTTTTACGAATGATCGCTATTATTAATGCTTAATATCCCATGATCGGATCTTCTTCCTATCTAATTATGTGTTGCTTTTTTTCTGTTAAAAAAAAAAAAAACCATGTGTTGCTTTTTTTTATTTTAATATTTTATAGATATACAGAATTATTGATTCCTTCATGTATCAGTCTTGAGAGTAGTCAAAAAATTACTGGACCAAAATTTATATTTATAAGTGTGTTTATTAGTGCATTAAATATATCATTGATATGAATAAAGAAAGAAAATAGTAAACCAAATAAAGTTGTATAAAGCCCGTTTATATAGTAAAAGTATTTCATCATATCTCATTTTACCATTATAACTTTTTTAAATTTTTATGTAAAATATAATAAATAATTTAATTTTTTAAAATTTTAAATTAATAATAATATTAAAAAATAATATTCTAATAATATTTTATTTAATTTTTAACTTTCATCTCATTTCAACTCATTATGTCACCTAATTTAATTTTAAAAAAAGGTTAATACTTGACAAAGTAGTTAGAATAGAGGTTGAAAGCCTGGAGGCAATCTTGTTTGGTGTCATTCACCTTGTCCTAAAATATAATATCTTAATGACCAAAAGGAAAACTCATGGCTATTGTTCATTGCAAGGAACACCCCTTCATTCGGCTTCCGTTAGCCCTATTGCGTCATTTTGAACCCCATGATCGGAGCTTCCTGTACGTGTCTAATCACGTTTTAGCTTTTATTTTCTATTTTTATAATATATTTTATAGATATCAGGATAATGAAATATGGGCAAGTTCCAAACTTTTAAATAGGCAAGTCTCACGTAAATTATAAATAAAAAAAAAAATTGAAAAGCTAATTTTTTATTAGTGAGATTCACTATTTTTTATAAAAAATTTACACAAAATTATCTATTTGAGATTTGAACCTAAAAAAATTATTGAGAAATGTACCAATTTTGAGAGTAGTCAATTAATTATTTTTTCAAGAAAATTTATTTTCATATTCCTTTATCGATAGCATAGCTTTAATATGTCAACTACGCGAGGCTCGAGCAGTAGAGTGAAATATTGATAAGTTTTAATTTAATATAATTAAAACTTTCTTGTTGGTTAAGTACGTTTTTTACATGAGTAATGAGGTTGGGCCGTGCACAATTAGAAGTTTCATCTGAATTCTCAATATCAAACATTCACATTTTTTTTTTCTTTTGGCTAATTACCATTTACAATGTCTATGATCATTTGTTTTATATCTCAAACTCCTTACATTTTTCGACTGAATTCAATGGCTTGGAACCTTGTCTCATAGATTTCCTTCACCATATATATATATATAAGTTTTTTTAACCACGTGGAATTCCATTAATTAGTTATATGGTAAGAAAATAAACTGACCCAAGTAATTAAATCAGCTATTTTATTAATTATAATTGATTCACACATTCATCATAGCTGATTTAATTAATTATAATTGATTCACACATACATCATATCAAAATACAGTGACATGATTTTACATATCTCCACGCAGCAGAACTCAAAAAGCTCCATTCTTATTATATCAAACCAAACTTATAACTCTACATCTATTCTCAACGTACATACGTGGGATTGTCAGGTTTTCCGCATAGTATAGGCCTTTTGGGATCCACGGCTCGGTCACCAGAATCTGCATTAACTGATAAATGAATATAACGTACTACCCAATTAGGTCGGCCTTTATATTTAATAGCTAATGCAAAATTATTAGTTATCCCTAATAATTGTATCAATACATAAAATTTATATATTCTACAACTGCTATCTCTATTTTTTAGTAAAATTTTTGAATATATCTAATACGTAATGAGTTTATTTTAGATGATCATTGATTTAGCAGTCAAGAAATTATGATATATTTTCTTGATTTTTGGTGCTAGCTAGCTTTTGAATACCGGACCGGGGTACTCAAAACCCTCTCTTCTAGTTCATGTATGTGTTATAATATATATATATATATATATATATGTATATATATATTTGTGTGTGTAATCTCAGCAATATATATGTGTTATAACATATAATGATGATGTCATGTAGAACATGCATATATAAAACACGTGACATGATGTTTAAACAATTGGTACACATATAATTGTAAGATTATTTAAACAATTATTCACAAATTAGGGATTGTGAGAATCCAAATGAAAACTGTTATTATATAAAAGCAAGAGGATAATATTTAAAATTGGGGTCATGAACAACTTCTGATGTAGAATAATATCTTTGAATCTTGCAATTGTTGGAAACTTCCGAAGTGTGAAATGCCATTTGAACTTGCAACCACCCACCGACCGAAAGTCTCTGGCAATAAATATTGATTAAAATTGCTGCACTGAAAGAAACCTTCCTCTTGGTCAAAAAGTGTGGGTGTTTGTCCCCTATGGCTTCTCCTATAAAAAGAGATCATTTGCTGAAGATTAAAACTATCATCACTAAAGTGAGAGATCAAGCAAAGGGTTGTGGGCAAAATATTGATTTTGGGAAACCCAGAACAGAGGTCATTTTGAGAGATAGAGAGTTTATTTATGAGTGTTTGTAATTTTGTACAAACATGTTGAAAATACTGAGTTTTTGCTTCAGTGAACGTAGGCAAGTTGCCAAACTATTTAAATATTGTCTCTCTATCATCTTGTATGATTTTCGGACAGGCTAGAGGCCCAACATCAATAAGCAGACATGATTAACGAATATGGAAGATGACTACATTGTGTACATGCTCTCACCACCCTCAGCCAGTTCGTGAGTTGCAATTACAGGGGACAAGATAAGCATGGAAGCAAATAGAATGCAAATAAGAATGATAGCCTTCATTTTGTTGATTCCTGATTAATGGTTTGTGCTGAGAGGCCATTTTCCTCCTACACTCCCATTCATAGAGTACCATTCAAGTGCATGTTTAATTAGTGTCTGAATGTGGTTCGAAATTTCTTCAGTTGATAACACGCACGTACAGTCAGATCGAACAGGCCAACATCGAGTAGTGGTATCTAAAAGCAAAAGGGCCGGCTACCTTTAGTTTGGCAGATAAGATGGAAAATTTCTTTTCTATGAATAAAAAGTGAAAGCAAGAAGACCTAGCAATTGACTAATTTAAGATCAGATGCCAGCCATGTTTGAGATTTTTATTTTTTATTTTATTTTATTTTATTTTTTAAACTTAGGGAAGAACAAGAAGAAATTAAAAAGATGCCACGATCGGGAGGTAGTACAACTGTCCATGCGGACTCATTAATTTCTTCATCTACACATTTTCCTAAAATATAATCTCAGTGATCATCAAATGCAAAGTTCTTGGCTAGCTATTGCGTAATACTGCATTAATTATGGGGGCTTGAACCGATCATTGGGTCTCTTAAAAACATTTTTAATTAATAACTATTGACCCAAGTCGGCCAAGAAATAATGGATTATTGACAAGTCCTTACAATTTTCTTTTATTTATTTATTTATTTATTTTTATAAAGTTCTCGGCAGCTTTCTTACTTCATAGAAGAAATCCATACTTACCAATACGCGCTCTCATAAAATGTGATTGGTTAGAAAATCAGATTTTAATAAATATAGGGTCAATTTAAATTTTAAATATGAAAACATGAGTAGTATTGGTACGCAGATAAGTACGTAAATTTGCTTATATGTAACAAAACTGTACCTAATTATATATAGGATATAGTGAAAAGAAAGAACAATGTATATGATATCTAGATATTATCACTAAAACTATAAGTTTAGTTGACCCGAAGTCTTAAAGTAAAGTGGACATGACCATGCATTCGTGGACATGAAGGCCATATCTTATTTTATATATACTAAGAGGCAATAAGCGGGCAAGAGTCGTCTTTTCTACCAATTTTACCCTTGCTTTGTTTTCCAAATTTTCATCCACCATTTTTTTCCAATTATGTCCCTTATTTTATGAAGAATTTACATTTTGTTCTATTTCTTTTATTTCTCCATCGATTGTGGCTATATTGTCTTTTTACATTTCTTCCCATTTTGCTCTTACATGCATTTCAAAATCACGGTTTCGTCCTCCATGTTTTGCCGCCTTCCCAGTTCCCAATGTCTTCTTATTATTGATTTAATCCTGTATTTATGCTTTTTTCCTTGCTTTCGTTATTGTCTTTCTTGAATTTTTGTGTCGTCTAAATTATTTCTTCCCATTTTTACCCTAGCAAACATATTTTTTGATGTCTTTGCTCTTTCTTTCTTTCTTTCTCTTTTTTCTTTCTTTTCTTTTCTTTTCTAGTTGGCCATTTTGTCCATTTCTGCTTTTCCCTTGCCGAAAACCATTCTTGCATTTCATCACTTCACCGACCGAAACCTTATGGAGTCCTTTGGATGTTTATATTTTCCTTAGTTTTCTCGATTTCTCATTTTTTACCCCAATTTTGCTTCCTATTTTGTCGTCTAACATTTCCTTCTCACGGTTTTGCCCCGGCTTGTATTCCTAAACTCTGTTCCTTGCTTTTTCTTCTATCATTCCACCACACCGCAATGGCTATTGAGTGACTTCTCTCTAAATCACGTAATTTCTTGAAGCCCAGTCTACCCCCACCACACCGCTTAGTCGATATCTTCTATCTAAATAACATAAATTCTGGAATATCACTTTACCGCTTACGAGTTACTTCTCTCTCAATCACATAATTTCTGGAATCCCAATCCACCGTCTAATCCAATGCCTCAGTGAGTATTATCTCTTCTCTCACTTTTCCTCTATATATATCCCAACTGCCCAACCAAAAAAAGAAACCCTAAATTAAGCACCGCATCAGACCAGTAGTCCAACCAACTTTGTAGAGGAAAATATTTTGAAAATCAAAACTAAGGAATGGCCACAGCATTCTATCATCTAACAAAACCAAACCCAATTAGCTTTTCTTCTATGGTGTGCGTATGTGCAAGTATGACAGACAAAGGCATTTGCATACCTTCTTGATGTTACAGTGAAAACTGTTTGATAATGAAATTGGCGCATCGCGAATATTCTTCAGCAATGGGAGAGGGAGAGTTGTCCGATTTGGGACTACCGTTTTCTTCTCTCTTTCCTTTTTGGTTTTTAATTTATAGCCACATGCCTACTACGTCAGTAGCACCTCCCCTGGTCAGATTTTTGTTGCTTGAAAAGCAAATTATGTTTTATAGATGAATTATGACAGGTGGTGATTTGATATTAATTATGTGATTATAATATTTTATTGGATATGTAATTTTATATATTAGTTAATATATGTGATTTTAATATTTTAATTAAATGATTTTAATATTTTTTTTCCGTATGTAATTTTAATATATATTATGTGATATAGTGATACTATAGTGATAATATATAGTTATTTATATAGAATTTTAAATTTTAATATTATATTAATTAATAATAGAGTATATAATATATAATATAAAATTATTTTATATATTACCCAACTTTTATGCTGGACAACTACGTCAAGTTTGATTATTTTGTATTACCCAAGCAAGATCTAACCTATTAAACACTTCATTCCATAATGTTCTAGTGACCTTACAATACAACAAGTGATCCACGTACAGTTTCACCATTTTTTCTATACATGCAACACCACTTTACTATGATCATGCTTTGTTTTTGTAAGTTGTCCAAAGTCAAAATCTTACCCAATGTTGCTAACCATACAAAAAATTCCGCTTTAGAAGGCATCTTATTTAGCCAAATCCTTCTCCATGTGAACTCAGTATTTTGTGTTTGTGTGAGGGTCTTATAAAAAGAATGAACTGAGAATATACCTCTATCGGTGGACATCCACCAAATCGTGTGAGCACCTTGTGTTCTCGGTATTATGGTGTATAGAAGACCAAAAAACTCATCAACGCTGCCAACTTCTTAATCTTGGGCTGCCTTGTAGAAATTTCACGTTCCATTGGACTAGGTCACCAAAGAATTCCAACAATCAACCACTGATGCATCTTTCTTACATGCAATTCTAAAAATTGAAGGGAAAGAATCCTTTAGAGCATGATCTTCACACCACCCGTTAGTTCAAAATTTTATTCTAGACACTAGTTGAGGTGGGTGCACGTAGCAAAAATATCAACTAGGCACACGTGCATAGCACGTGCTGCCTTACTAGTGTGTGTATATATATATATATACATGCTAATTTTCAGATTATGCAAAATTTGAGCTAAAGTTAATCAATGCTGGATGGTGCATGGACTAGTTACATGAATTAAAGCAAATTATAAATTAAATCAATATTAGCGAGCTGCATAGAGAAAGGTTCTAATCATCCAATGAGCCATTCTCATCTTAAATTACTATAAGAAAACTATTTATTTAATTTGTTGCCAATTATTTTTTATTAAAATGATTATTTCTTTTCAAAATAAATTTATTATAATTATTGTAAACAAGTCATTATAAATACTCATTATTCTTTTTGTAATGAACATACGATTGATACAAATTTATTTGGAAAAATTGGCATGCATTGGTACTACTTAATGATCGAAATCTAAGCTATGATGAGTATGCACATGCTACGGGCTACAAGAATTAATCGTAAAAGTCTATTTTTCTTATAATGACGTACGTACAGAAGCAGCTAGAAGTGGAAGAGAATCTTAATAATGAAAACGAAAGTTCATCACAACTCGCAAGCGGTCGACATCCCGTTATTTGGCAGCTTCTTCATGTCTAATCATGCGTTTGATTTCTTATTTTTTAAAGAGAAATTCTAGATGTCCCGCTGGGTTCTCTTGTTGTCCCGATGGCTTCTTCTTCTTCTTCTTCTTTTTTAAATTATTAAGAAAATGTTGTTTTAATAATGTTGTAAATTTTTGTTTTAAAAAAATATTTAAAGGTGTATGTACTTAAAAAAATACATGAGAAAAAAAAAATAAAAAAACAAATAGATAAAATACACTAGTGGAAGAACCCATCAGGAGCCTAGAGCAGTAGCTGTAGAATGATTTTTTTAAAATATTTCATATATATCTCTCCTACGTCCAATTACTCTTATTAATTATATATATATTGAGCGAATCTTGAGATCAGTAGTCTAAGGGACATATATTTATTAACGTAAAAACTTATTTGCAACCTCATTTATTGATACATAAAATAAATTACATTTATCGTACCGAGCATAAAACGTATTTGTGTTTTAATTTATTTAAAACTTTAATAAATTTCACAATATAAAAATATTGTGTATTTTACGCGCCAAATTATAAATGACAAAACACTTCTAATTTAACGGACAGCATTTGATCAAGCTTTTGACATCTACTAATTATATGCAAGATACTTGAATTGCCACATGTATACATACATACATACATACATACATACATACATACATATATATATATATATATATATAATAGGGAATAGCTCTTGGTGCATTAACCCCGGGGTGCACTTGACATAATGATTTAAATAAAAAAAAGTGAAAAATTCAGTAGCTTATTTATTTAGAAAAGAAAATACAAGGATAAAAAAAAGGTAAAAAATAAAGATAAAAAAAAATCTAAACTTTAGCAAAATATGAGCATTAGCCTACATCTATATTGGATTATCTATTTATTATCTATATAATAATAAAATATTATTAATTTAATTATTTTTTTAATTTTTAATTTTATCACATTTTATAGTTCTACTAATTAAAATATTAATAATAATTATATTCTAATCAAATTAATAATATTAAATATTAATATTAATAATAATTATATTCTAATTAAATTAATAATTAATATTATATATTGAGTGTTTTACAAGGGAGCTACACGTCAAATGGTCAAAAGTTTTAAGGACCTTTTGGTAAAATAGAGTCATTCATTAAATTCTACAAGGAAGTTACATGTCAAATGGTCAAAAGTTTTAAAGATATTTTGGTAAAACAGGATCCTTTATTAGATTCTACAAGGGAGCCATATATCAAATGGTCAAGAGTTTTAAGGGTCTTTTGGTAAAACAAAACTTAAAGAAAAAATAACAAAAGTTACTATTCATAATTAGATAACCATTTATTATAATAATATATATATCATAGGATTTAATCACACCTAATAATTTGCTTCGTGACCATGAAATGTGTATAAGTGTGTATGTGTGTGTACACGTGTGTGTGTGTATAATTGTGAGCACACAAACTTTCAAGGCCGGGGGACTCATGCATCGAGTTTACAAGATATGGTAAATTCCTTGACAAAACAAAGGATATCGCAACAGCAAATACATGAATTAATTTCTATCTGTTGAGAGGATATTATACGTATTTATTATTGCATACTAATTAATACTGCATGATCGAAGCTTGTCCGAGTCTATTCATGACGTATTTGCTTTATTTATTTATTTATCAAATTATATATGCTACGCGGATGCATGTGGTGTATAATTCTTAGAATATGGTTTTTCAAAGCATAATATAAATATTACACATATATAGGTTAACTTAAAATTTACACGTACGTTGTTTCTGTCCCGCGAGTGGGGAGGATGATGCCATTAATCTAGGCGTGCATATGGGAACCTTTCAAACTTGGAAAGAGCAAATAAATTTTTAGTTCCGGCGTGCTGGCAAATATTCCCAATTGAGAATTGTTTTTGGCATTCTTCCTTCTATCATCTCCTGGAAACTTTGGGAATGGCGTTGTAAAGCTAGATTTGAGGCCAAGGAGGACACAATTGAATCGATTTGGTATGCTATTAAATCCTGGCTCCGAAAAATTTTGACTTTGTTCTTAAATTTCTCCAGTATTAACAATAAAGACATGGCTATCTTAAATCGGTTGGACATTCATATCTTACCTACTAGACCTAAAAAGGTCCAAGTGGTGAGATGGTTTCGCCCTCAACAGGGATGGGTCAAGCTTAATATTGACGGCAGTAGCTTGGGAAATCCTGGCCCGGCTGGAGCAGGAGGTGTTATTCGCGATGAAGATGGAAAACTTCTTGGGGCTTTTTCCGTGTTTTTGGGTCAGGGTTCTAATAATTATGCAGAAATGAGAAGTCTTCTGGAAGGGATTCGTCAATGTCATCATCTTGGATTTTACCGCATAGAGATTGAGTCTGACTCCCAACTTCTTGTAAACTGGATTACTAGAGGGAGCTGCAACATTTGGTATTTAGAAGAGTTCTGGGACGAGCTTCAAGACAATCTTTCTAATACGGAGTATACGATGAAACATGTTTTTCGAGAAGGAAATGCAGTGGCTGATTTTCTTGCCAAGCAGGGAGCTGGGGGTTTTAACGCAGATTGGTTTGATGCTCATGATCTTTTGCCCAGCCCTCTTCGGGGACTCCTTCGCATGGATAGACTTGGTCTTCCTTACCTGCGAACCATGTAGTGCTCTCCCAGGTTTGTCCTTTCTTTTAAGTTCTTTGTTTTACCCTCTGGTTTTTCTGTGCTTTTTTCTTGCAGGTTCTTGATCATGTTTCGCCCTTTAGTTTGTGCTTTGGTCTGTCTTGTAATGTTTTTTTTTAGCCATTACAGTTTTTGATGCTTGGGTTTTGGATTTATTGTATATTTGTAACCCTCAGGCGTCGGGTTGTTACCACGGTTTTCCTCCGCCAAAAGTGAGGGTATATTAATAAAATTGGGGTACCGTCCTCTTTTTTAAAAAAAAAAAAAAAAGAGTGGGGAGGATGTGGCACATGCTCTTCTTTTTGGCTCTCATGTTAGACTGTTATGCAGGCAGCAGCTTCTCCCCTTATTGCACAAATTCAGCACCAGTTAACTTTCTTGGAAACTGTTAGGCTTGTTTTGGAAAGGGGGAATGAGGTGGATTTCACCTTGTTTTTCCTGATTGGATGGAGATTGTGGTTCAGACGTAATAAGATGATAATGGAGCAAACTGCGACTGAACCTATGGCAGATTTTAAGATTTTTTTAATATGACCTGTTAGTAATATATATGTTTGGATAGCAAAACTTTGAAAAAATGGTTTGATTCAGGATGGTTCAAATTGAATCGATAACAAATCGAATCGATTTTGGTAAACCTTTTAAATCGTTCATGGAACCTTTTCAATTGACTAATTTAGGCTGATTTTAATCGATTTCAGCTGATTTTAGATCGATTTGAACCGATTCAAAATTGTCTTAACAAAAATATAATATAACTAAACATATATTAATTTTTCATTATTGAATTCAATAAGAATCCTAGAGAAATTAAAAGATAAAATATGTAGTTCTTTATTTTTTTTAGTTGAACAAAAATATTATGTGATGAATGAGTGTTTTGTATTAAATTTGTAAATTTGTGGGTGTATATAAAATACTATAACTAATTAATACGAGGCAAAAGCTGTCGATAATTGAGGTTAAATACATAAATTATATGTTTATTGAAACTATTTAGATGCATATAATATTTTTATTGAAACTAGTAAATAAATTGATATTTTATACTTTTTTATGCATAGTATTAAATGCTAGAATTACATTATATATGAGTTTTATTATTTTTATCAACATTAAAACAATCGATTCAAAATTATCATGAATCACTATAAAAAAAATGGACTTTTGCGACCAATTAATAGCAACGAAAAGAGTATTAGCAACCAAAATGTCCATTTTTCTTGTAGTGAATAACTCTACTCAATTTATTGAATCGCCTTATTAATCGAATCGGTTTGATCTAACCTATTCCCAATACTATTCTGATTTTTCAAGCCTTGAGCCTTCCACAGTCCCAAACCAATTTATAAATAAATAATATTTTTTTATATCATTCATATGATCCTCTGAACGAATTACCAAATATCAGAAGTACTACTAGGCTCAGATTTGGGGCGTTAGAGGGCTTTACTACTAGTAATACTAGATCGTTGTGCGGAGGAGATGGGATCCGACTCCTAGTCCAATTTTAGCTTTTGCCATACAGTATACTACACTTGCTCTTCATAATTGATATTAATGATTAATATATATAAATGTATTGCATTTGCAAGTAGAAAGAAAGATATAGATCTATATATAACATTAAAATAAAATTATTTAATACTTGAGATTTTTATGGGTTTTGTCTTTAAAAAAATAATCTAATGTTAATTATCATGACACCATTTGATATTTTATTCCATTTCATAATTATTACTAGTTATTATAAGAAAACTGCTTATTAAGTTATAGTCAATTATTTCTTAAATAATTTCT
Organism: Carya cathayensis; assembly: GCA_011037825.1. Lineage (NCBI taxonomy): Eukaryota > Viridiplantae > Streptophyta > Magnoliopsida > Fagales > Juglandaceae > Carya > Carya cathayensis. The sequence goes on from QGSO01000863.1 coordinate 29,071, forward strand.
ATGAAAACAAATTTATTTTTATTATAAATATTCATTTTCAATACAAATAATTCATCATAATTACTTATTTTTATTATAATATATTCATTTTATAATACACATCTTCCTAAAAAGTAATGTTACATACAGTCGTAGAATGTGCAAACGCCGCTCAATCGCTTTGAAAAAAAGTAGTGTTTACGATTAAAAAGTTAGCTTTTTTTTTTCATGTGAGTCTTATATTAATTTATTTTTTTCAAAGCGACTATACGCCGCTTGCACAATCACAACTATAAATATCATTTCTCATTCTTAAAATAGAATCTCAATAATCAAATCAAATAGAAAGTTCGTGGCAATTGTGTTAACATATATACAGTACATTATGGGAGCTTGACCGAGTCCAATCAACAATCTGCAGAGTAGTGATGAAGATATGGGGAAGGGATGCATGTGGTTGGCTTTATTAAACAACCACTTGGTAGGTAGGATGTATCATTCTGAAAGACTGATCAAGAAAATATCTAGATATTATCTCTCAAATTAAGGCTTATGTAGTTGACTCAAGTCAAAAAGTAAGGTTGTCAACATCTTAAGAAATTGGTCATATGCTTGTAAGAATTTTTTTTTTTTTAAATTATCATTCTATAATAAAAAATTTAATATACAGTTAGTTTTATACAATTCAATAATATAATTAATTATATATTAAAAAAATTAATCTAATTAATTATATGAGTAGTGTGTGTAGAAAATATATAAAAATGATTATATATAACATTACTATTTTATAATATAGTATTAAATAATAAATTTATTAGTAAAATATAATAAATAATTTTTAATTATTTAATATCACATTATAAAATAATTAGAATTATTATAAAATAATTAGAATTAAAATGATAACTACAGTACTCCATAGTCGTGAGCTCACATAGAACAGAGAATGGACGATCCGTTAAACGATACCAACCAAATGCTTGTGGAAATTTTGGCCTTGGAATCATTAAATATCTAAATCTCAATTATCATTCATTCAGTATGTGTCACGTACAGAAGTAGCTGGCTAGATCGAGTGAAATATTATTGAGTCATTGTAACTATATTTGAGAGAAGTCCTAATTAGGATGTAAGATAATTATTTGATCATAAATTTACTTATGTCTACTTATTAACACATAAATTATATCATTACTTTAGAAACTTATTACATCAATTAGTACAAAAAAATACTTTTAATATGCTTCAAACATTAACTATTAAATTTTCCATAGACTTTTACCTAATAAATAACCTCATCTTCCAACGTATTAGCAATATGAAGCGTGTCTTCCGAGGTATCTTTTGTATACAACCCAAAAATTTTAATGCTTCGAATTAATCTCTAAACCAGAATTTAATAACCAGGCAGATTTGAGCTTAGAGGACTTTACTACTAATACTACCACAAGATCATCAATATATTGGGACTCGCAAGTATGAGTGCCAACCTCGGCCTTTTAACATTGATTAAGATATCATTTAGGGAGTGAGTTTAGATGAAATAAATTGAAAAATAGTTAAAATTTAAATAAAATATTGTTAAAATATTATTTTTAGTATTATTATTATTTTAAAAATTAAAAAAATTAAATTATTTATTATATTTTATATAAAAATTATAAAAATAAAAATAAAATGAGATTAAATATTTCCCCCGTCCAAACGGCCTAAATAGACTTTTTGCGCAAGAGTTTCGGTTTTTACCATACGAGACTTGCTCTTGAGAACCCCTACACTCCTATTTATAGGCCATTCCAACTTCCAAATTAAGAGTGGACTTGTGCTTGACTTTGTGGCAGGTAAATAGTAAGGTGGTGGCCATGGGAATATCTTTTCATAATTTCATAATACACGTCATCAGAACAGGCCAACCGGCCAAGTTCGAGGGGTATGGATGTATGATCATTCATCAAAAAAGCAAAGCTAGCTAGCTGCAAAAGTTACTTTTAATTGGAAAATAAGAAATTAAACTTTTCACGAAGGATCGCTATTATTAATGCATAAGTCCCCCATGATCGGATCTTCTTCTTGTCTAATTATGTGTTGCTTTTTTTTTTTCTGTTTAATATTTTATAGATATAGAGAATTATTAAGTCCTTCGTGTATCAGTCTTGAGAGTAGTAAAAAAATTATTGGATCAGCAAATATATTTATAAGTGTGTTTATTAGTACATTTAATATATATATCATTGATAGATGTGACTACATTAATTTGAATAAAGAAAGTTTTTATATTTTTTAAATTATAAAAGTTTTACTACGTACAAGTAAAGTCATATACTAATCTGCGCATCAATATTGATTCCTTTATATTTGAAATTTGAATTAGTACTATTTTCATTAAAATCTATTTTTTGACCAATCACATTAGATTAGTATACATATTATTATATAGTTATACTTGCAATTAGATTTTTCCATTATGCAATGAATTTAAAAAGTCTCAGATTATCGCATTTGACAATTCATAATTTATTATCTCCATGCAAGATCTTCAGTTCGAGAGATTTATTAAATAATTTTTTGAAAAATGTTATATATTAAATTTAGTGATCAGTTTTCTCAGTAAATTGAGATAATTAAGTACTAAGATATCATGTGTCATTGCCAAATAAAATAAAACCAAATAACTAGATGATCATCTATAGCAACTTAAAAAGAAGAAGTTCTAGAAGAAGATACTAGTTATAAGAAAACAAGCGAGCTGACCAAAACTAAGTCGGTCAGACAACGTTCTTGATTTTATTGACACGTACACTGCAAAGGAAGTTCGAGCTGATCATCCATGCATTACATGGTGATAAGGTATCGAACTAAACCTATTTATTCTCAAACTTGTACGTACGTACGTTCTTCTCATGATGATCATCGACCATCATCATCACGAGAAGCATCGTTAACGCCAGTAGTACTGATAACTTTTATTATTTTAATCATACTAATTTCATTAGCACACGATCATAAAAAGCTCAGCTTATTCAAGTTCCTTAGCCTTGATGTGGATTGCAACGATGATATGTGTCTTTTGGATTGCATTTCTTGGGCTTCTGTTTCCCTATGCAAGCAGCATATGTTGGAGTATCTTTGCGGTTTCCGCACGATATTCCTGGCACGTTGGGATTATTCTTGCTTCCTTCAGCAGCAGCACCTACAATATCCATCCAACGTACGTAACTAGATCATTGTAAACTTCTTTGCCACGATAATTGGATGCATCAAATGATAATTAATTTAATTATCCTAGCTACTCCATATGTGAATTTATTTTTAATGTATTTCATAACCCCCACGTTTGATCATGTTTTCATGTTATGGCAGCAGCACTGTAATATTTATTTTCCAGTAAAGCTTCTAAATATATCAAAATACCTAATAATTAAGTTCGGGTCTTCGAGATTATCTTTAATTTGATAATATATATATATATATAATCTTTTTAATAAGATCGTAATTAATAATAAAAAATTATGTCTATATTATGTATAAAGAACATGATGTTTACAATGTAAATTAAATAACTCATACACTTTGTCACAAATTAAGGATAATAACGTTGGGAAAATTGAAATTAAATGTAATAATAATTTTTTATTATTAAATTCAAGCAGGGAGGATATATATATATATATAGCATTTAAAAGTGGCACGATACGAACAATTTCTCATGTATAATATTGTAGTTTACAGCATACTGACATGACAGGTTTTGAAAATAAAAGCAAATTAAAAATTTGTACTCTCACCATCGGCCTTATGATCATGACCAGCCAATTCACGAGCCATAATTGAAGGGGACGAGAAAAGAAGGAAAGCCAGGAGCATGAAGCAAATGAGCGAGATAGTCTTCATTTTGGTGATTGCAGATTAGATATATTGTACGTGTTGAGGCCATTGTCCACCAGCTAGCACTCCTATTTATAGTTCCATTCAAGTGTGAATTTGTGCTTGGGCTAGACGCGTTTAATAGAAAAGGAGGTCGATCGGATTTTCTTCATTTGATAATATTAGCTAGGCATTATATATTCGGAAGAGGCCAACTTTAAGTGGTAAAATAATAATAATAATAATAATAATAAATAAATAAATAAATAAAATTCAAAAGTAACCACAAAACAAAAGCAATATAAAATCAAAAGTAAAAGCAAAAGTTATCTTTAATTGTCAGAACTAGTCTCACTATTTCTTTATTCGTCAATCTCACTCTTTCTTTTTCGTTCAACTTCACTTTTAATCTCTTTTTTTTTTATCGATCTCACGTTCTTTCTTTCTTTTTTTATCAATCTCACTTTCACTCTTTCTTTTTTGATCAATCTTACTTTTCAATTTTAGTTGGTCCTCAAAAGATATTTTTGGTGGTTAAAGTAGCAAGTTTGATTGTTTTATCAATTAAAAGATGATTTTTTTTTTAATAAAGAAAAATGAAAGAATGAAGACTTATCAATTGACTGGAAAATCAATTGATTTCCGACCTAATGGCATATTCTTTCCTTTATTTTTTGGTTCTTGTTTTAAATCCATCATTACCAAATATATAATTCCGATTTCTGAAATTCTAACTCTACTTCTTAATAAATTCATAGTACTCAAAACTGGTTATAATGTTATGAAGAATATTAATATATCATCTATATATATATATATATATAAATTAATACTAAATATATTATATTATATATGCGCACACATGCACACAGCCAATTTATCAAATGCTTTTCCCCCGTTCCTTTCAAATATTCACTAGCTAGCTCCATGTGCTTGCGTTTTAAAAGATGAAGCATGCATGCATACTACACATCTAATTTTGAAGCCAACCCCTTATAATTTGTATATATTTTCTTTCAGTTATCTTTTGTACATCTTTTTTATCACGCCAACCGGAAAAACAAATAAATTCGCCACATGCATTCATTGTGCAAGGAAAAAAAAAAGACAGAGAAAGAGAAGAATATTATAAATTTTTTCGTGCCCTATATTATATATAGATCAATGAGGAGTTCACATGACTTGCCTACCGGGTACAGTGAAAAGAATGAAGATTGTACGATCTATATGTTAATTAGATTACAAGAAATTGGCCCCAACTGATCTCTTCAATTTTAGGAGACCATAATGGCCGACATGCTTATCATGAAGAAATTAAATAATGTAACATATAAATTAAATAAACAAAAGTTAAAGCTGGTGGGCTACATGCACGTGATCATGAAGAAATTCAAATTATAAATAAATCACATTTTTATTTATAGAGAGCGAAATGAACGATCGAGCCTGCCTTTAGTTGGCTTTCGTCGTCCCTATTGCGTAATACTGCATGATGTAAACTTGTCCGAGTCTATTCACCTGTTTACTTTTTCTTTTTCCCTTTAGAAGGTGTGGTCTCCCTTCTCATATATCGAACAATTATAGGCCATTCCAAATACTTCCAAGTCACATGGACTTGTGCTTGACTAATTTGCAGCGTGTAAATAGTAAACTGGTGGCATGGGATCTTTTCATCATTCCATAATAATACAGTACGTAATCAGAACAGGCCAAATGTTCAAGTTTGAGAGGTATGATCATTGATCAAAAGCAACGCTAGCTGCAAATTAAAGTTACCTTTAATGGGAAGATAAAGTATTAAACTTTTTACGAAGGATCGCTATTATTAATGCGTAATACTCCACGATCGGATTTTCTTCTTGTCTAATTATGTGTTGCTTTTTTTTCTTTTCAATATTTTATAGATATAGAGAATTATTGATTCCTTCATGTATCAGTATTGAGAGTAATAACAAAGAATATATTTATAAGTGTGTTTATTTGTACATGAAATATATTATTGATGTGAATAAAGAAAGACAATAGCAATTAAAATAGTAAACCAAATCAAGTTGTATAAGGCCCGTTTAGATAATGAAAGTGTTTCATCTTATCTTATTTTATCATTAAAATTTTTTTAAATTGATCTCACACAAAATATAATAAACAATTCAATTTTTTCAAATCTTAAAACAATAATAATATTAAAAAATAATATTCTAACAAAATTTTATTCAATTTTTATAACAATTCATCTCATATTAACTCACTATCCAAATCGCACCTAAATTAATTAAAAAAAAGTTTAGTGCTTGACAAAGTAGTTAGAATAGAGTGTGAAAGCATGGAGGCAATCTCATTCTGTGTCAGTGACCTTGTCCTAAAATATAATATATATCTTAATGATGAAATGGAAAACTTATGGCTATTGTTCATCGCAAGGGACAACCCTTTATTCAGCTTTCGGCATCCCTATTACGTCATTCTAGACCCCATGGTCGGAGAATCTTCTGTCTAATCACATGTTTGTTTTTATTTTCTATTTTTGTAATATATTTTATAGATATATTTTCTATTTCTATTTTATACAAGTTTCAAATAGACAAGTCTCAAGTAAGTCTTTATAAAAAAGTAGATCTCACTTTAAAAAAAATCTAAAAAATTAATTTTTTATTAGTAAAACTCACTTTTTTGCAAAAAATTTACACAAATTCTCTATTTGAGATTTCAAACTAAACAATTATTGAGACTTGTACCAATTTTGAGAGTAGTCAGTTAATTATGTTCTCAAGAAAAGTTATTTTCGTGTTCCTTCATCGATAACATAGCTTTGATATTTGAGCAACATGTCCATATTTGTTTTGACTTTGCCTCATGCCTACACTCTATGGCCTAAGTCCCATTGAAACTCTACAAAAAAATTGTGATGAATTATTGTCGGATTGAGTCATCAAATCAGGCCACCACAATAACTAACCATGCTTCACAAACCCAACACCTTTAACTTTATTAGTCTTTTAATTTGTAATATTATGAGGACATTTATTGGGCTACTCGCCTTACTTTGATATTACATCTTTTTACTTTTATGAAATCTCAATAAACCAAATCAAGTAGCATAAATTAATGAAAACCAATTAATGTTTTGTAAAAGTAGTTATAAAAGAGATTTCATGATGATCAGGTCATTTAACTCTCCTTAGCTGTTTAATTAACCCATCAATTACTCTTTTAATTTATTATACGAAAATAGTAATATTAGTTTTATTTTTTCAAATCCTCCACATGAGATGTCAATCCAACTTAAATAGTAAGGTCTTTAATTTGATGGGTTTAGTTTAGTATCATCAATTACAAAACCTTGATTCTTCTTCTCATTTGGTTATAGTTATGTAGAATGAATAAAAGTTAATAATGGGAGGCGTCTTTAGCGATTTTGCTTTCCACTTTTCACATTTATAGATACGAAGGATGAGAGTGTGAAAAGCTCTTCAATAATCAAATATATTACATGATACTTATCCCATGAGTTTGTGTCGACTGTTGGCAATGATATCTTTAACTCATCCATTGAAATATATACATAAAAAAACGTCTTTCATAACGATTTTATCCTCAATTTTGTAGAAAAACATAGACCTAAACCAGAACTTTTAACTTTATAACTCTTTTATTTTAAATTAAAGGGCACATTTATAGGACTTTTATTTCATTTTCATGGCAGAAGAAACGTAACTTTGAAATATATATTTATGCTCGAAAGAATACAAGAATTTTATAATATATATTAATATTATTGGCACAACTTATACAACATGATCATATATATCGAAATACATATTTTACATAAGCTCAATTATTAATCCATGAAATTAAACAAACCTGATTATTCTCAAGCTAGCGTACATGATTCTCCTCGTGATCACGCGGGAGAAGCAATATCCCAGCATACAACTTATATATATTTTACTATTTTAATTAATTATATACTTTCATTCCATTATATATCATAAAGTTGGTAAAGTAGTTATATATTCAAAGTTCCTTTAACTTGGCCTCCAACGTCGGTGCTCAAAAGGGGTGTGTCGCTTACGTACACTTGTGCTTGGGCTCCATTCCTATGCATAGCTATAGTCCAACCAAGTGATCTGGATTAGGCGTCGGCCCTGACGTGTGTGAATAGCATACAAGTGGGTGCATGCAATCAGAACGGGCCAACATTATTGTGTGCATGAATGTTACGTATCAAAAAGCAAAAAGTTACCATTAGCTAGTTGGCAGATAAGACGAAACTTTCCATGAGTAAAAAGGGAAAGCGACCAATTAGAAGACCTAGCAATTGACTAGAGGTGTCATGTTCAAAAGAAAAATAAAAGGAAAAGACCTGAATAATCAGGCCATTTAACCATGATTAACCCATCAATTACTATTTTTAGTATAGGAAAATAATAATAATATTAGGTTTTTTTTTCGAAGCTTTCATATGTGATATATGTCATGAATCCAACTTAAATGGTAAGATCTTTAATTTGATGGGTTTAGTGCTCATCAATTACAAATCTCCATTTTTTCCGCTTATTACACTACAACAGTTTGGCCTTTTCCCGGCGCTCAAAAATCGCTGTTAAAAGCAAACAAATCGCTGCCATATCTTTATCCTAGCGATTTCTAAGTCGCTGCATCATCGCCGGTAGTAAAAAGCCATTTCAAAAATACCGCGGCGGAAACCATAATTCGCCGTGAAAAGTAGTGAATATCCCGGCGATTTTTTATTCGATGGTATATAAATTGGAAAACTCAATACTATTTGGTAGCGACAGATATACCGCCGCGAAATCTTTTCCCAGCGATCTCCAAATAGCTGGGATATAAGTTTGGCGGTTTAAAACATATAGCAGCGTTTAGAAGATCGCTGCTATATGATATCACAGCGACTTTAAAAACGCTGGGATATCATTTTGGCCTTTGAAACTATATCCCAGCGTTTGATTGATCGCTGCTATATCCTATACCAGCGTTTAGGAGATCGCTGGGATATATAAACCATAATATGGCAGCGACTTCAAAAGCGCTGGGATATAAGTTTGGCGGTTTAAAAGATATAGCAGCGTTTAGAAGATTGCTGCTATATAATATCACAGCGACTTCAAAAATGCTGGGACATCATTTTGGCCTTTGAAACTATATCCCAGCGTTTGAGTGATCGCTGCGATACTCTATACCAGCGTTTAGTAGATCGCTGGGATATATAAACCATGATATCCCAGCAACTTCAAAACGCTGGCATATTATTTTGGCGTTTGAAAATATATACTCTATACCAGCGACTTTTAAAACGCTGGTATATCATGTTGGCCTTTGAAAGTATATACCAGCGTTTAAGAGATCGCTGGGATAGGGTATACCAACGACTTCTAAAACGCTGGCATATCACTTTGGCGTTTGAAAATATATCCCAGCGTTTATGAACTCGCTGGTATAGTGAATGGCAACGATATTTGGATCGCTGCCATATTGTTTAATGTTGTTAATTTTTTTGGCAGCGATAAAGAAATCGCTGGAACTAAGTAGTATTGCACCACTTTCTTTTGATTTCATGTTTTTTTAATTTTTTTGACGGCGAGTTTTGAATCGCTGGGAAAACATAAAATAGGAATTTTTATATCCCATTTTTCTTACTGGGTTTTGTTAGACCCAATAAGAATAATGGGTCTCATCCATATTCATGTACCTGATTGACATTTCATATCAAGATTTCCATATCTATTTAATTCAACAATTTCTAAATTGTTTCAATTCAACAAAACTCATATATCAACTATCATTGGGTGGTGCACAAATACAAATCAGAGGTCCAAACAAGCTGAGCTAAGCTATTAATTACATCATATCTAGTCATCACTATTATATATTTGATTTGAACACTACTTTCACTAGATCAGACATATCATCAAACTTTTTTTCTTTGTTTTTTTTCTTTTTATCAACAAAGGTGACGAACACAGAAAACTGACGTTACAAGCTCGCTTGCCCAAGCAACTTGAATGGCCATATCACCACTATGATCATGAACTCTCCTGACCCATTGCATTAAGTCAGGACATCCGTATTTCCGCTGATCATGAAAACAGTGAAACCATCCATCAAAATACATTAACTGGTTAACTTAATAATCCTCAAAACTAATAATGGTTCATAAGAAGAAAATAACTACCTTACTTATCAAAAGATCAATTTTGATATCTTACCTTAGACTTTGTACTTTATGTGCATCCCGGCCCCATAATTGCTCCATGGTCGAATAAAAACTCTTGCTCAATTGCTCAACTTATCAATCAGGACCCTTTCCTCCTGCACATCTCCAAAAGGTGCATAATGAGACAATTCTCTGTGCACCGCCACCTATACCCCAATAGTGAAGTGCAACCTGAATATGATGAAAACATAAATATATCCGTCCCCAAAATCGATATATATAGTCAAGAGACTGCTGCTCTTAAAGACTCAAGTTCAATACCTACTAGCCAGCAAACCCGGTTCAATAACATTGGTGTCAAAGTAATCAGCAAGCTATACAAAGGCATGAATGAAGATATTGGAGATCATACATGATACGATTTTCAAAACAGGACAAGAATTCATTGGATAAGATTTTATTTTTCTTCTTGGAAAATATACCTTGGGAACTTGCTAAAAAGTCTCATCGCTTTATCAATTAAGTCAAATAATTATTGCATGTATGCCCAGAAAAAGAAAAATCCTTTTAGTCAGATAAAAAAAACAGGATCTAAACGGTTCCTTTTTGTTGGCAAAAAGGGTCTCATTATCACAAACTTGGCATGCACGCTCTGAAAATAGATGTATATAAACCAGCTTGTACAACTCCCTGCATGCACTGTGTAACATTAAAGACTCAAGTTCAATACATACTAGCCAGCAAACCCGGTTCAATAACATTGGTCTCAAAGTAATCAGCAACCTATACAAAGGCATGAATGAAGATATTGGAGATCATACATGATACGATTTTCAAAACAGGACAAGAATTCATTGGATAAGATTTTATTTTTCTTCTTGGAAAATATACCTTGGGAACTTGCTAAAAAGTCTCATCGCTTTATCAATTAAGTCAAATAATTATTGCATGTATGCCCAGAAAAAGAAAAATCCTTTTAGTCAGATAACAAAAACAGGATCTAAACGGTTCCTTTTTGTTGGCAAAAAGGGTCTCATTATCTGAAACTTGGCATGCACGCTCTGAAAATAGATGTATATAAACCAGCTTGTACAACTCCCTGCATGCACTGTGTAACATTAAAGACTCAAGTTCAATACATACTAGCCAGCAAACCCGGTTCAATAACATTGGTCTCAAAGTAATCAGCAACCTATACAAAGGCATGAATGAAGATATTGGAGATCATACATGATACGATTTTCAAAACAGGACAAGAATTCATTGGATAAGATTTTATTTTTCTTCTTGGAAAATATACCTTGGGAACTTGCTAAAAACAGACATCGCTTTATCAATTAAGTCAAATAATTATTGCATATATGCCCAGAAAAAGAAAAAACCTTTTAGTCAGATCAAAAAAACAGGATCTAAACGGTTCCTTTTTGTTGGCAAAAAGTGTCTCATTATCACAAACTTGGCATGCACGCTCTGAAACTTGGCATGCACGCTCTGAAAATAAAATGTATATAAACCAGCTTGTACAACTCCCTGCATGCACTGTGTAACAAATTACTCATCTAGGCAATGCCCAATTAACATGATCCACCAAAGGCGATTCTCATTTCTTAAGCAATGTCTTAAGCAATTTATTAGGTTATATTAGTGAATATGTAGAATGAATAAAATTTATTGATGGTGGGGTGTTTTTCGTGATTTCGCTCTCCACTTTCCAGCTTTGACAATATGAAAAATAAGAGCGTGAAATGCTCTAAAATGATATAGCATATATGCATCAATACCCATATGGTCATATTATTTATAATAAACATATATATATGGTTACATGATGAAAGTTCTAATTTTTCAATTATTGCATTATTTGCTATTAGCAAAGTGTCTAATGAGTTTCGAGCGAACTCTCTATTTAATATTCACTTGAGCAACATGTCTATATTCGCTTTGGCTTGAGCCTAAAGCCTGCACTTTATGGCCTAAATCTCATTCAAACTCCACCAAAAAATTGTGATGAATTATTGTCAGATTAAGTCATCAAATCGGGCCGCCATAATAATTAACCATATTTTACAAACCCAACACCTTTAACTTCATTAGTCTTTTTACTTTTAATTTTATGGGGACATTTACTTGGGCTACTCACCTCATTTTGGTATTACATCTTTGTACTTTTATGAAATCTCAATAAACCGAATCAAGTGGTATAAATTACTAAAAACTAGTTAATGTTTGACAAAGTGGTTAGAATAGAGTGTGCAAGCGACTCACACTCCCTTTGAAAAAAGTGAGTAAATACATGACTTTCATAAAAAAATAATTTTTTAATAGTGGATCTCACTCTATTTCAAAATGATTTGGTAGTGGTTGCACACTCTATAACTATATATAACATTAAGAATTGATAAGTTTTAATTTAATATAAAAAAAATTTCTAGTTGGTTAAGTATTTGTTTTACAAGATTAATGAGGAGGGGGACCATGCACAATTATAATTTTCATCTTAATTCTCAATAGTAAACATTCACCATTTTTGTTGTTGTTGCTAACCTTTGATAATTATGTGTATGATCATTTCATTTTATATTATATCATAGACTCCTTATGTTGTTCGACTGTGTTCAACGACTTCACATCATTTTGGCCAGAATCCAGTTTGTTCATTGATTCCCTTCACCATATGACACAACTTCAATCAAAAAACTAAAGAAGACTGAAGAGGAGAAAAAGAATACTTCTGTTATTTTTCACATACCGAATTACATCGAGTTGCTATTCTATTTATACAAGTGAAGTTTAACTAACTAATAGTAAAATTACTAAAAACAGAGTTTAACTAACTGATAGTAGAGTATTTAGCAAGGACTAAAAAGTAAAATCAACTATTATTTACAATAGTCCCCCTCAAGATGAATGATATATGTTGTGAACATTCATCTTGCACAACAAAGAATGAAAAATATTAGAACCAAGAGGCTTGGTTAACAAATCTGCAAGTTGATGAGAAGATGAGACATGCAGTGTTCTGAGCAGCCCAGCTTGTATTTTCTCTCTAATAAGATGACAATCTAATTCAATGTGTTTCGTTCTCTCATGGTAAACTGGATTAGCTGCAATGTGAAGGGCAGCTTGGTTGTCACAAAACAATAAGGATGATTTACAATGAGATTGATGGAAATCCGTGAGCAAAGACCTTAAACAAGTTAATTCACAAATTGCATTTGCCATGGATCTGTATTCAGCTTCTGCAGAAGACCTGGAGACAGTTGTTTGCTTCTTGGATTTCCAAGAAATTAATGAATCACCAAGAAAAATACAATATCTAGAGATAGACCTTCTTGTATCAGGACAACTTGCCCAATCCGAATCAGCAAATGCTTTCAAATGAACATTAGATGAAGCTGAAAAAAAAATGCCTTGTCCTGGTGCCATCTTGACATACCTAACAATTTTGAGAGCTGCTTGCATATGAGGAACACGAGGTGAGTCTAAAAACTGACTCAAGTAATGGACTGAGTAGGTAATGTCTGGCCTAGTATGAGTAAGATACAATAACCTGCCTATAAGCCTTCTATAAGTAGTTGTGTCTTCAAGCAATTTTCCATCAGACTTAGAAAGTCTGCAATGAGAATCCATAGGAAAATTCACTGGCTTAGAAGCCAATAAACCAACATCAGCTATCAACTCTAGTGCATATTTTCTTTGGCATATAGAAATGCCCTTTTTGGATCGAGCTATTTCCATTCCTAGGAAATATTTAACAGGACCTAAATCCTTTAGCTTAAAGAAAGTGCTCAAAGACTGCTTGATGTGCTGAACAACAGAGAGATCACTGCTGGCCAAGAGAATGTCATCCACATACACCAAAAGAGCCACAAAATAATCAACTGTTTTCTTTGTAAACAAGGAGTAGTCAGATTTGGATTGTACAAAACCCAATTCAACCAAGGCAGCAGTGAACTTTGAATTCCATTGCCTAGAGGCCTGTTTTAATCCATATAAGGACTTCTGCAGCTTGCAAACTCGAGTGTCCCCCTTTCTAAGATACCCTGGTGGAGGTCTCATGTAAACTGTTTCATCCAAATCCCCATAAAGAAATGCATTATTCACATCCAAATGCACTAAGTGCCAACTATGAATTGCTGCCAGGGATAACAAACACCTCACTGTCACCATTTTTGCAACTGGGGAAAAAGTTTCTAAGTAGTCAAGCCCTTCCCTTTGAGTATAACCTTTGGCAACTAATCTTGCCTTATATCTCTCAATTGAGCCATCAGCATTAAACTTAGTTTTATAAACCCACTTACAACCGATAGGATGTGTATCTGGTGGTGGTTCAGTGAGAGTCCAGGTTTCATTTGATTCTAAGGCAGCTAATTCAATGGACATAGCATCTCTCCAATGAGAATGCTTAATAGCTTGGTGATAGAAATCAGGTTCTTTTTGAGATGAAACAGAAATGCTAAAAGCTTTATGAGAAGGAGACAAATGTTCATATGATAAAAATTCAGAAATGCTGTATCTGTTACCTGAAGTATTGTCAGAGCAGCCAAGAGATGATGTGGTAGAGGTAGAAGCTGCTGAAGAGGCTAAATTGCGATGATAATTTTGCAAATAGTCAGGAGCTTTGTGTTGTCTAGTAGACCTTCTAAGAGGAGGAAAATGATTTACATCTTGTAAAGGAGGAATGTGGTTTGAAGGAGGAGAAAAATCTGGTGTAATGGAATCTGAGACAAGATTAGAATTATTGGACAAAAGATGTGGAGTAGAATTTGAGACAGGATTAGAATTATTAGACAAGTCATGTGTAGTAGAATCTGAAACAGAATTGGAATTTTTAGACAAGTCATCTGGAAAATTTGATGATTGTGAGATAGAGTCTGGAATGGAATTAGGTAGCACTAACTCAGATGGTATGCAGGATGGCTGAGAATATACATCTCTAGAAGAAACTATAATCTGAAAAGGAAATATATGCTCATGAAAAATTACATCTCGAGAAACAAAAAACTTGTGAGAAGTCAAATCATATAATTTGTATCCTTTTGTTCCAAAAGGATAACCAACAAAAACACATTTCCTAGCTCTAGGGGCAAATTTTGATCTGTTATTGCTTAAGGTAGAAGCATAACATAAACAACCAAACACCTTAAAATGATTATAAGAAGGTGCATCACCATAAAGAATCTGTTGTGGTGATTTATTATCAAGAATATGGGAGGGTATATGATTAATGATGTGAGTTGCTATCAAAACACATTCTCCCCAAAAATTTAAAGGAGCATTGGATTGAAATTTTAAAGCTCTTGCCACATTTAAAAGATGTTGATGTTTCCTCTCAACTATTGAATTTTGTTGAGGAGTCTCAACACAAGAGGTTTGGTGTATAATTCCTTTGGTTTGAAAAAAATCTCTCATTTGAAATTCTAAACCATTATCTGTTCTTATGCATTTTATTTTCTGCTGAAACTGTTTATGAACCAGATTGTAAAATGCAATAAGAATATTTTTAACTTCAGATTTAGATTTCATTAAGTAAACCCAAGTTGATCGAGAATGATCATCAACTATTGTTAGGAAATACTTGAAACCATTATGAGTAGATACTGAAAAAGGACCCCATATATCACAGTGAATTAAATGAAAAATTGAACTAGGCTTATAAGATTGAACTGGAAATGATAATCGCTTTTGTTTTGCCAGTGGACAGATTGTACAATGATGTTCATGTACAGATTTATTGAAATTGAAATTTGGTATTGACTTGGAAAGAAACAACAACCTCGAAGATGAGGGATGACCTAGTCTATTGTGCCACAAATGATAAGCAGAATGATGTATGGAATTTACACTAGATGGGAAAAAAAAAAGATGTACTGATTGATGATTGTTGCAGGAAGTAAAGTCCAGCTGTCTTTCTACCCTTCCCAATCATCTTCCATGGGGTAAGGCCCTGTATATAGCACATGTCAGGCAAAAAAATGAAACAACAATTCTGGTCAGATGTAAGTTTAGTTACTGAAAGAAGGTTATATGCAAAACTGGGAACACATAAAACATCTTTCAGAACTAAACCTTCTGATAAATTGACAGTACCAAGGTGTGTTACTGTAACATTTTCTCCATTAGGAAATTTGACAAATGTATTGAGAACTCGAGTGATTGTGGTGAAAAGATTTACAGAATGAACAATGTGGTCTGTGGCACCTGTATCTATGATCCAAGTGCTAGAAATTTGTGTGAAATTCTCATTTTTCATGGATGAATAAGTGGAATGACAAACTGTTTTACCTGAGAAAGAAGGCATATTGGATGTTGATAGTACATTTGCTGCCTGAGGAGTGTTTTTGGGTAATTCAGTTGGTTGTGGTCGAATTAGTGCCAAGAGTTGCTGATATTGCTCTTGAGAGAAAGGCATGCAATTTTGATCAAAGGGTGTACTCGAGGGTTGGATCATGACTTGGTTTGCTGATGAAACTTTCCCTTTTTGTTTGTAACTTGGAGGATATCCATGTAGTTTGTAACACTTGTCCACTGTGTGATTGGTCATGCCGCAGTGAGTGCACAAGACTTTTTCTTTTCTGTACTGTTGCTTTCCAGTGTTAACCTTCAATCCTTCAAATCTTTTGTTCATAAAAGCTACATTTGATTCAAACCCCATTCTTCCCATAGAGCCAACTTCTCTTTGTTTCTCTTCTTGAATTACTAAAGAGAATACTTTAGTAATTGATGGTAAGGGTTCCAGTAGTAAAATCTGACCCCTAACATGAGCAAAATCTTCATTCAACCCCATAAGAAACATGATTACATGTTGGCGTTGTTGATATTCTACAAATAAACGAGCAGCCCCACAAGCACAGAGTTTAGATGCCATACATGTACAACTAGGCATCTGATTATAGTTCATGAGTTCATCCCATAGGCACTTGAATTTTCGATAATAAACACTCACCGAGTTTTGATCTTGAGATAAAGAAGAAAGTTGTTTTTGCAACTGAAAAATCCGTGGTCCATTGCCTTGTGAGAATTGATGTTTCAACTCATCCCACATATCCTTGGCAGTTTTCGCATATACAATGGTTTCTCCAATATCTCTGATCATAGAGTTAAGAATCCATGATAAAACCATGCTATTACACCTATCCCATTTGGCATGTGTAGCATCTGTTTCAGCTGGCTCAGGAATCGCACCATTGATGAAACCGATTTTATTCTTGGCCTTCAAAGCCATTTCCATTGATCGACACCAGCTGTTGTAATTATCTCCTGTGAGAAGATTAGAGACCAAGATTGATCCAGGAGAATCTCCATTTTGGAGATGATATAGACTGGAATCTTCTGTCTTTAACGAAACAGAGGAGGAATTTTCCATTCTTTCAGCGGAAATTTCCATTCTTGCAGCGGAGAATCAATTCTTGTATCACTTTCGAAGTAAAATCCTAGGTTTACTTCTCTGATACCATGACACAACTTCAATCAAGAAACTAAAGAAGACTGAAGAGGAGAAAAAGAATACTTCTGTTATTTTTCACTTACCGAAATACATCGAGTTGCTATTCT
Source organism: Carya cathayensis (assembly GCA_011037825.1). Classification (NCBI taxonomy): domain Eukaryota; kingdom Viridiplantae; phylum Streptophyta; class Magnoliopsida; order Fagales; family Juglandaceae; genus Carya; species Carya cathayensis. Next base: position 46,646 of record QGSO01000863.1, read on the forward strand.
ATTTATACAAGTGAAGTTTAACTAACTAATAGTAAAATTACTAAAAACAGAGTTTAACTAACTGATAGTAGAGTATTTAGCAAGGACTAAAAAGTAAAATCAACTATTATTTACAATACCATATATTTGTATAAATAAAAGTTTTTTTATCATGCTATCTAGGTTTGTATATAATTCCAAGAGAATAAATTAATTTAAAAGTTTTATATGCAGTTACTTTTACAGGTTCTTTCGTATATTCTAGTGATATGATTAGTTGTGTATTAAAAAAATTAATCTTACCAATCATATCAATGAAATATACAAAAAATACGTAAAAATAACTGTATATAACATTATTCTAATTAATTATTAGAATTCCATTAATTAGATAGTAAGAAAACAAGTAAACCCAAGTGATCAAGTCAGCTCTTTTATTATTGGCACACGTACATCATATCAAAATACAGTAACATGATTTTACATATCTCCACACTGTAGAGCTGGAGAGAGCTCTAACAGCCTTATTCTTATGATATCAACCACACTCTATTTTTATTCTCGACTACCGTACTTGCGTACGTACATTCTAATTCTCATGAGAAACGCCATGTCAAGTACATATTCAAGTTCCTTTAGGTGGCTTGCACGCTCCCCTATCGTATCGAGTACACTTGGTGGGCTTCGGTTTCTGATTCGCTATGCATTTGCTATACGTGGGATTGTCAGCCGGCTTTCCTCATTTTATAGCCGGCTTGCTGGGATCCCCGGATTGGCCCCCAGAACCTGCACTAACTGATAAATGAATATAACTACATAATTAGGTTGGTCTTTATATTTAATAGCCAATGTAAAATTATTAGTTATCCCTAATAATTGCATCAACAGATAAAATATATATTCTACATGCAGCTGCCATCTCTATTTTCTAGTAAAATTTCTAAATATATCTAATACGTAATGAGTTTATTTGAGATGATCATTGATTTAGCAGTCAAGAAATTATGATAAAGTTTCTTGATTTTTGGTGCTAGCTTCTAAATACCGGACCGGGGGTACTCAAAACCCTCTTCTCTAATTAATGTATGTTTTATAATATACTTATATATATATAATCTCAACAATGTATTTAACATCACGATGTCACGTAGAACATGCATATATATATATATATATATAACACGTGACATGATGTTTAAGCAATTGGTACACATATAATTGTAAAATTATTTAAACAATTAGTCACAAATTAGCTAGGGATTGTGAGAATCCAAATGAAAGCTGTTATTATATAAAAGCAAGAAGATAATATTTAAAATTGAGGTCATGAACAACTTCCATGTAGAATAATATCTTTGAATCTTGTAATAAGCAGACATGACTAACGAATATAGAAGATGACTAAATAGTGTACGTGCTCTCACCACTCTCAGCCAGTTCGCGAGCTGCAATTGCAGGAGATAAGATAAGCAGGGAAGCAAAGAGAATGCAAATAAAAATGATAGCCTTCATTTTGTTGATTGCTGATTAATGGTTTGTGCTGAGGCCATTTTCCTCCTATCTACACTCCTATTTATAGACTACCATTCAAGTGCATCATGTGTAATTAGTGTGTGAATGTGGTTCGAAATTTCTTCAGTTGATAACACGCATGTACGGTCAGATCGAGCAGGCCAACATCGAGTAGTGGTATCAAAAAGCAAAAATGCCACTACCTTTAGTTTGGTAGATAAAGATGGAATATTTATTTTCTATGAATAAAAAATGAAAGCAAGAAGACCTAGCAATTGATTGATCAGAAGCCAGCCATGTTCGGGATTTTTTTTTTTTTTTATAAAAAAAAAATCATTGGGAAAAACTAGAAGAAATTAAAAAGATGCCACGATCGTGAGGTGGTACAATTGTCCATGGCCATGCTGACTCAATATTTATTTCTTCAATATTTATTCATAAAATATAATCTCAATGATCATCAAATGCAAAGTTCTTGGCTAGCTATTGCGTACGTAATACTGCATTAATTATGAGAGCTTGTACTTGAAAATAACGAGATCTCGATATATTTTATGAGTAATGGAGAAATTCTGAATAGAAATAAAACCGTTGTCTACAACGTATTTTCATATAAGATCTTGACATTACCAGAAGTAATAAACAAAGTGAGCTAAGAACCGTCGAAGAATACCAACGTAAAAATATTGGTCAAAATAGAAAGAAACAATTCCTGCAGAATTGATATCACTAGTAAAATGTGATACATATGGACTTGTAGTCCAAACACCTAAAAAGTGATACTTGTTGAATATCAGTGGGTATTTGTATAAAGGAAGTGAAAATGTGATATATAAATCACGAGTTGATTTCTCATAGAAATAATATTGATATGCTTTTGAAATAGATGAAATTATATTGAGGTTTTTATTAGCTTGATGTTACCGAGAGTTTGTGTATGCATGATTAACTGCATATTTATATGGATCACTAGATATGAAATGCATGAAGCATATAGTCCTGAAGTACTTATTCTATCAAGTTTTAAAAATCCTTATATGATCTAAAACAATCTAAACACATGTGAAACAAGTTATTTTCTATATATTTTCAGTATTTATATTAGCTTTTATTGCAGTTTATATAGATGATTTAAATGTGATTAAGGCTCCAGAAGAGCTCATGAAAACTGCACATATTTGAAATATAAATCAGAAACCCTTTCGGCTTCAAGGGGGAGATGAATGAAATTATTAGTTTTGAAATACCATATCTTAAATGCAATTAATATTTCAGATTCATATTACGGTTTTATAACAAATGTGCATTATTAAATGAGAAATAAATGGAGCACACAGAATATCTACCAGAAGATAGAAACACAATATGAATATTTGTGACATATTATTTTATTATCTCGAAACAAAATTACATAAACTTGAGGCTCTTCACCTCATTCTTTAAACGATCTTGCTCTTAAAAAATTTGCATGGCATCCCTGTCTAAAGGAGTAGGCAATCGAAAAGAAAAGTTAAGTAAGGATTTTAATTTCCTATTCTCTTGCTTTATTGCTTCTATCTTCATGTTGGACTCCATAAGAAGTCACTAAAAAATAGAAATTTTCTCATTAAGTTTGTCAACATCATAAGTTTTGGATTGTAGTCGCTGAGAAAATGCGACAATAGTTGATGAGTATCGGGTACCGAGACTCACAAGCTCGTAGATAACTTCAACATCTGACTTATTAGTCAGATTATTATTGTATTGCACTATAGCACCTACAGTAGAAGCAGAAACAACTGGTGAATAAGGTGTAGAATACCTAATATATTGGTCACAAGAAGATTGCTGGGCCATTGCAGAGCAAAAATGCAGAAAGAGATTGCAGAGTAAGAATGCAGACTAATTACAGAAGAGTGAAGAAGATTGGATGTGAATGAAGATGAGCTGAATATTTCTTTTATAGAGAAAATTATGAAAGTAAGACAAAATTATAGATATTGATAGATGATACGCTAAACATAGATATCCTACAGTTATTTACTAGGCCGTAAAATTAAAAGCAGTTTGCCCCTACTCTCTTAGAAGTTGGACTTTTTCAGGTATCCGCGGCGAGATTAAATGCAGCTTGTCCTTATTCTATAAGTATTTGGACTTTTTCAGATATCTGTTACTATTAATCCTGAAGATTACGGGCATACTGTTTTAGCGAGTTATTCTCCTCCTTCAGTTTCTTGTTCTTATGACTCTTCATAAAGAGTTTCTAACTTAATTAAGATATTTGATTGTTGAGTTGGTTGATCTCATTCAATTTAGCTAATAACCTCCGAGACATGGTCGTAACATAGGCAAAATATTGAGCACTAAGAAATCTTGATTCTGAAACGACATCAAAATAAATCCTTCCAGAAAATTGAATCTCTGCTCCTATCATAAGAGCAACATTATCAGGAGAATAAAAGGAAGGACAAAGCATCTCTATTGCTTCACAACGTCTCTTGTGAAGCATCTCTCTGAAAGGGAATGATACCCATATATATAAGAGTACAAATGAGTAGGTGTAGCTTAAGTCTCCATTGATGACTAAAGATAGGTCTTAATTAATGGCTCAATGGTCTTAATTAGTGGCTACACATTGGTCTTAATTGATGGTTCAATGGTCTTAATTAGAGGCTATGTATGGATATACAAATGTTTATAACACTCCCCCTTTGGATGATCATACATAAAGAATATGCATCGTTAAGATCTTGCTAAGGAAAAACCCAGTGGGAAAAAACCAATGGCGAAAAAAAAGAGTACAACATTCATGTGTACTACCAAATGTTTTAAGATTGTCTCATTAAAATCTTGCAAAGGAAAACCCAGTGGGATAAAACATTAGCGAAGGAAAAAGAGTACAATCAACACAAGTCTTCAAGACTTTACTCCCCCTAAAAAGTGCATGATAATAGGTTTTCAAGTTTTCACATTCTAATATTCTGCACAATCTTCTTAAATGTTACAGTTGGTAATGCCTTAGTGAATAAATCTACCAAATTATCACTTGATCGTATTTTCTTGACATATAACCATACATAGCCACTAATTAAAACCATTGAACCATCAATTAAGACCAATGTGTAGCCACTAATTAAGACCATTGAGCCATTAATTAAGACTTATCTTTAGTCATCAATGGAGACTTAAGCTACACTTACCCCTTTGTACTCATATATATATGGGTATCATTCCCTTGTATAATGGTCTTGGTTGGTGATACTTGCAGTGGCGACTGCCTGTCCTAGTTTGATGTCGTTCTTTGTTGTCCTTCTCCTCTTCTTGCACATTCAAATTGCTGTGTATCAACCTAGGATTGTGGTCTGGCCACCTTTTTTTCCTTCTTTCTTGACGATTCGATCCAGGCTTCCTATCAACCTGCCCACTTCTCTGCTCGATTTTACTATCCTCCTTCCTCGGATCCCCCAACACTTGTAGTGTATCTTCAGCACTAACGAAATCATCTGTCTTGAATTCCCTGAGAGTGGAAGGAATCCTTCTAGCTAGATCAACCATGAAGGGACATCGTGGCCAGATCCCGCCTATGAGGGCGGCAAGGGTAATCTTCTCGTCCTAGTTGTCCGTTGTAAACCTTTCTTTGTTGAAGTGGGTAAGGTAGGCCTTCATGTTTTCGTCCTCCTTTTGTTTGACCGTTAGCAGATAGGCGACTAGTCGTTGATGTCTCCTATTGGGCATAAACTGGGTGAGGAACTGTTTAGCCAGTTCTTTGAAGCTGCTTATTGACCTTGGCCTGAGGGTCTTGAATCACCTTCTTGCTATCCCCTTTAGGGTCAAAGGAAAAGCTTGACAGGCGATCTCCCCTAGAAAGCCATGCAGTATGATGTGGGTCTTCATGCAGCAGCCTCAAGGATTTGTGAGTCCAGAACATCCCACTTATGTATGCAAGCTGTCCAAAGCACTGTACGGTCTTAAACAAGCGCCACGAGCGTGGTTCGCTCAACTCAGTTCATGGTTAACCGAGTATGGCTTCTCTCCATCTAAAGCTGATCCGTCCCTTTTCATGCTCACTCAAGGTAACACTCATATTTACCTTCTTGTCTATGTCGACGACATTGTCGTCACTACATCAAACACCTCTGCCGTTGATACCTTGCTTTACGACATGAGCCTAGCCTTCCTAGTACGTGATTTGGGAAAATTGTCCTTTTTCTTAGGACTTGAACTTGATTATACTCAGCATGGTGTTTTTCTATCTCAAAGAAAATACATTAAGCACCTTCTGTCTCGTAGCAACATGCTACATGCCAAAGCCGTGACTTCACCAATGGCCTCTACCATCAAGTTGTCCAAGTATGACACCCCTGACTTCGATGATCCATCTATGTATCGGAACTTAGTAGGAGGTCTTCAATACCTTTCATTCACTAGGCCCGATATATCCTTTGCAGTCAACAAGATTTGCCAGTTTATGCACACACCGAAAACCTCACACTGGATTGCACTAAAACGAATCCTCATATACCTTAAAGGTACAATCAATCAGGGTCTCTTCTTTGCATCTCACTCAAGCTTCACTTTGCAAGCCTACTCCGATGCTGACTGGGGAGGATGCCCCGACGACAGGAGGTCAACTGGAGGATTCTGCATCTTTCTTGGTAAGCATCTGATCTTGTGGTGCTCCAAGAAGTAGAAAACTGTTGCTAGATCCTCCACGGAAGCTGAGTACAAATCATTAGCCTCCTCTGCTGCTGAACTACTATGGCTTCAAACCTTACTACGAGAACTTGGCCTTCCACTGCATCATGCTCCTACTCTTTGGTGTGATAACCTTGGAGCAACCTATTTATGTGCAAATCCCGTTTATCACTCCAAGACAAAGCACATGGATATTGACTACCACTTTGTCCGAGACCGTGTAGCAGCCAACACCTTAAAGATTGCCTTCTGCAGCTCCAAAGAACAATTGGCTGATGTTCTAACCAAACCCATCGTTGCTGACAATTTCTTCAAGTTTAAGCCTCATCTCAATTTGGTTGACACCCCCTTGGACTCGAGGGGGCATATTAACATATGTGCCTCTATTGCTCATAAAGGAGACACTGCACCAACAGCAGAGCCATCACAGCATGTAACATAGCCCTTCACAGATTGCATTGTATTCTGTTATTCTCTACGGTCATGTAACAAACTTATTCCTTATTCCCTCTTGTAAAAGTCTATATATAGACCACTGTTCGCACAATGAAATACACAAGGAAACTTTCCAATTCTGTTTTGTTAACACTTATAACTAATTAATAGTCTCTATCTTCTTTATATACGAGGCAAAAAGTGTCGATAATTGAGGTTAAATACATAAATTACATGTTTATTGAAACTATTTAGATGAATATAATATTTATATTGAAATTAGTAAATAAATTGATATTTTATAATCTTTTATATATGGTATTAAATACTTGAATTCCATTATATATGAGTTTTAATATTTTTATCAATATTAAAACACTCGATTCAAAATTGTCCTGAATCACTCGGTTCAATTTATTGAATCGGCCGATTAATTGAATCGGCATCTACCCGATTCCCAACATTATTCCAATTGTTCCAATCCTTGCGTCTTCCACAGTCCCACACCAATTTATAAATAAATAATAATATATTTATATCATTCATATCCTCTGAACGAATTACCTAATATCAGAACTTGGCTCAGATTTGGGACGTTAGAGGGCTGTACTACTGCTAATACTACATCGTTGTGCGGAGCAGATCGGATCGGCCGACAACTAGTCCAATTAATTTAGCTTTTGCCATACAGTATACTACATTTACTCGTCATAATTGATTAAATATTTGATATACAGGACAACAAGATGACCAAAACTATGTCGGTCAGCTCCGTTTTTTAATTTATTGGCAAACACTAGTACAGCATATCAAGATGCAGCATATTTTACATATATATTTCCATACTGCATAAAGGAAACTCGATCGAACGAGCTCAATTACAACATTAATCATGGTCAAGTCCATCCAAATCCTATTTATTCTCAAAGCATTACATGAGTACTATTTGTAACTTTAGTACTATTTATTCATACTTTCACTACACCACAAAAATTAAGTAGTACTACTGATTCAAGGTCCTTGAGGTGGCTTGCAAGCGCGGCCTGCATATATGCCTCTTCGCGGACACTTGGTGGCCGGTTTTGGTTTTGATCCTATGCAACGACCATATGGATCCTTTGGATCTCTGCATGATACTGCTGGCTTGTTGGGTTTCCCGGTTTCGACAGTAGATCCTGCACCGATCGAAGATGTCTAGATTAATTAGCTCTTTATATTTTTACTCTGTAAACATATTTGTCATGCTCGATCGTGACATCTCTTCCAGTTAGGTGTCTCACTGTCAAGATTATTTTGTAGTACTGAAGTTTCCGAGATCAGTTTGAGGTTGCGTTGGGAAACTCCAATATTTTAGATATTTTTAATTATTTTCTTATTAAATATTATTTAAATACAAAATACTTCTTAATTTTATTTTTTTAATTTTTTCATCTAATCATTAAAAATTTTTCAAATTTCTAAACAAAAGATAAAAAATAATGCAATTTTTTTTTTTTAAATTTCAAAACAAAAATAATAGTAAAAAATTATATTAAAATAATTTATTAACTTTATATATAATATTTTTTATTCAATTTTTTCTCTCTTTTATCAAAATCTAATAAAATATATTAAATCAAACAATTTTACTACCATTTCCAAATATTTTGAAATATTCTAAATATCTAAATGATCCTTAATATTATCTAGCAGTGAAGAGATTGTTCCATATCTTTTTGTTTTATCTCCTGATAAAATGATTATAACAATATCAAATATTGATATTATGTAGAGAGGAAGTTTACAATGTAAAATGATTTAAAAAGTATTCTTATTTTGTATAAGCAGGGGGTAGGTGAACATATAATATCTAAAGAGTAGAATCACGATGAACAAGTACTACTACTTGTTATGTAAAATTAAATAATGACTAATTAACGAATTCAAATTAAACAAGATTAGAAATTTGTTGTAGATCTCACCATCCTGAGGATCTGCTAGTAGTTCGCGAGCCACAGTAACTGACGGGGAGGAGAAAAGAAGGGAGGCCAGCAGAACGCAAATCAGAACGATCGTCTTCATTTTTAGATAGGATTGTCGCCTTCATTTCCTCTACACTACTATTTATAGGCTATTCCAAAGTACTTCCAAGTCATCATGTGGACTTGTATGTACTTGACTAATTTACTGCATGCAAATAGTAAGGAGGTGGCGTGAGATCTTTTCATCACTCCATAATACACGTAATCAGCACAGGCCGGCCAAGTTTGAAGGGTATGGTGATCATTTATCAAAAAGCAAAGTTCGATAGCTGCAAAAGTTACCTTTAATTGAAAGATAAAATATTAAACTTTTTATGAGGGATCACTATTAATGCGCAATACCCCATTATAAAATCTTCACCCTGTCTCTTGTGTTTGCCTTTTTTTTTTCTTTTTAATATTTTATAAATATAGGGAATTATTGAGTCGTGTATCAGTCTTTTATAGATATAGAGAATTATTGACCAGGTGCATGCTCAATGTGGATGGTGCAATTGGGGTCCCTTCTTTTCTCTGCCGGCAGAGGAATATTGTTCACCAAGCAAGATCAGATTGACATGTTATTCAGAGATTGTCGTGATTTGGTAGATGATCCGCATGGAGTCTTGGTGCTCGCACAGTCTATTGGTCTGATTGGCTTAGTTGGATTGCGCGCACTTATAAATATTCGTATACAGACCTATGGGTTATGTTTTGTGTTTGCTTATTAAGGTACAATACATAAAATCTGGGAAACTGACACATTAGCGATGGGAGTTTTGAAACTATATGGCGCATTTTATCCACAAGGGTGATGCCGTAGAGTTGCATGGTCCCCTCTCAGATATAAAATGGTCCTATGTTCACTGCCACTGATATGACTTGTTAGTGACAAAAAAGTATACACTTTCATTAACTTGATGTTATTATTTAGTGCCCTCTAGATGAATGAGTTCACACTTACCTACCGGGTACAGTGAAAAGAATGAGATTGAATGTGACTATGCTATTTTAGTGCACTGGTTGACCACAAACACATGTAACGTGTGGTATTTGCGAGACTATTGGGAGCAGTTACTTGAAGGTCTCGACAGAATGAGTTTCACAATTTCTCATATTTTCCGTGAAGGCAACCAAGTGATGATTCACTTTCTCGGGATGGTGAGACTGGTACCAATAAAATATATAGAGAAGGTGATAGATTACTACAGGCAGCACGAGGATTAATGGTTAGACTTGATAAAATTGGCCTCCATTCTTTACGGTTTTGAAGTGTCCTTTTGTAGTGTGGTTTGTTTAGTTTGTTTTTTTTTTTGTTTTCTTTTCTTTTCTTTGGGTTTTTGCTTTGGGTGGTTTGTGAGCTTTGGTGTGGGTTTTTCTTTTCCGTTGTTTGTTTTTAGATATATGGGCTGCGTTTTTATTGGAGTGCTTTTATGTGTTAATCTCATATGTCATGCATGTTATCACGGTATTCCTCCATCATAAGCTAGGATTTTTTTAATAAATTGGAAGGGAGTCATTTTAACAGAATATAGTCATTTTCCTAGAAAATAAATGACAATAACTGTTTAATTTTCTTGTAGTATTAATTACTCTTTTATTTTAAATTAAAAGGGACTTTTATTACATCTTTTGCTTTTATAAAATCTCGATGATATATTAAAAAGTAATCCAAATCAAGTTCCATAAACTACTAAATAAAAGTTAATGCTCGACAAAGTAGTTAGAATAGAGTGTGAAAGCGTGGAGCCAATCTCATTCCGTATCATACACTTTGTCCTAAAATAATATAATCTTAATGATCAAATGGAAAACTCATGACTATTGTTCATCGCAAGGAACACCCCTTTATTCGGCTTCCTAATTCATCCCTATTGCGTAATACCGGACCCATGATCGGAGCTTCTTTATATCTAATCACGTGTTTACTTTTATTTTTTATTTCTATTATCTTTTTTATAGACATCAAGAATTATTGAGTCCTTGTACCAGTTTTAAGAGTAGTAGTCAATTTTAAGAATAGTAGTCAATTTTATTTAGATGATATTAAAACAAAAGAGGTCTGTCGCTTACACTTGTGCTTGGGCTCCATTCGCATGCATTGGCTATAGTCCATTCAGGTGATCTGGATTTGTGGTTATTGGCCTGACGTCTGTGAATAGCATGCAAGTGGGTGCATAGAATTTTCTTCATTTAATTATATACGCACGATCAGAACGTACCAGCATTGAGTGCATGCATGGTACGCATCAAAAAGCAAAATAGTTACCTTTAATTATTGGAAGATAAGATGAAACTTTCCATGAGGAAATGGGGAAAGCAATTAGAAGACCTAGCAATTGACTAGAGATACCAAGTTCAAAAGAAAAATGAAAAGAAAAAACCAGAAATGCCCTGATGATCAGATCATTTAAGTATGATCCCTCGCTGTTTAACTCATCAATTACTATTCTTAGTATAGGAAAATAGTAATAATATATATAAGTTTCTTTTTTCAAAGCTTCCGATATGTAGTAAGGTCTTTAATTTGATGGTTTTAGTGCTCATCAATTACAAACTTCCATTTTTTCTGATTATTAGGTTATATTAGTTAGTGATTGTGTAGAATGAATAAAAGTTATTGATAGTGGGGTATTGTTCTTCATGATTTCGCTCTCACTTTCCAGCTTTGACAATACAAAGGATGAGAGTGTGAAACGCTTTAAAATAACAAAGTATAAATGCGTCAATACCCATATGGTCATATTATTTATAATAAACATATATATAGATATATATAGGGTTATACGGCGAAAGATCTAATTTTTCAATTATCGCATTATTCGTTACTAATGAGGTGTCGAACGAGTCTCGAACGAACTTTTTGTCTGATGTTCGCTTGAGCAACATGTCCATATTTGCTTTAACTTGAGCCTCAAGCCTACACTCTATGGCCCAAGCCCCATTGAAACTCCACCAAAAAATTGTGATGAATCATTGTCGGATTAAGTCATCAAATAAGCCCACCACAATAATTAACCAAGCTTCACAATCCCAACACCTTTAACTTTATTAGTCTTTTAATTTGTAATATTATGGGGACATTTATTGGGACTACTCACCTTATTTTGATATTACATCTTTTTACTTTTATGAAATCTCAATAAACCAAATCAAGTAGCATAAATTAATGAAAACCAATTAATGTTTTGTAAAAGTAGTTATAAAAGAGATTCCATGATGATCAGGTCATTTAACTCTTCTTAGCTGTTTAATTAACCCATCAATTACTATTTAAATTTATTATACGAAAATAGTAATATTAGTTTTATTTTTTCAAAGCCTCCACATGAGATGTCAATCCAACTTAAATAGTAAGGTCTTTAATTTGATGGGTTTAGTTTAGTGATCATCAATTACAAAACCTTGATTCTTCTTCTCATTAGGTTATAGTTATGTAGAATGAATCAAAGTTAATAATGGGAGGCGTCTTTAGTGATTTTGCTTTCCACTTTCCACGTTTATAAATAGATACGAAGGATAAGAGTGTGAAAAGCTCTTAAATAATCAAATATATTACATGATCATTATCCCATGAGTTTGTGTCGACTGTTGGCAATGATATCTTTAACTTCTCCATTGAAATATATACATAAAAAAACATCTTTCATAACGATTTTATCCTCAATTTTGCTGAAAAACATGAACCTAAACCAGAACTTTTAACTTTATAACTCTTTTTAAATTAAAGGGCACATTTATAGGGCTTTTATTTCATTTTCATGGCAGAAGAAACGTAACTTTGAAATATATATATTTATGCTCGAAAGAATACAAGAATTTTATAATATATATTAATATTATTGGCACAACTTATACAACATGATCATATATATCAAAATAAATATTTTACATAAGCTCAATTATTAATCCATGAAATTAAACCAAACCGGTTTATTCTCAAGCTAGCGTACATGATTCTCCTCGTGATCACGCGGGAGAAGCAATATCCCAGCATACAACTTATATATATTTTACTATTTTAATTAATTATATATTTTCATTTCATCATATTTCATAAAGTTGGTAAAGTAGTTATATATTCAAAGTTCCTTTAACTTGGCCTGCAACGTCGGTGCTCAAAAGGGGTGTGTCGCTTACGTACACTTGTGCTTGGGCTCCATTCCTATGCATTAGCTATAGTCCACCAAGTGATCTGGATTTGGCGTTGGCCCTGACGTGTGTGAATAGCATACAAGTGGGTGCATGCAATCAGAACGGGCCAACATTATTGAGTGCATGCATGGTACGTATCAAAAAGCAAAAAAGTTACCATTAGCTAGTTGGCAGATAAGATGAAACTTTCCATGAGGAAAAAGGGGAAGCGCCCAATTAGAAGACCTAGCAATTGACTAGAGATACCATGTTAAAGAAAAATAAAAGGAAAAGACCTGAATGATCAGGCCATTTAACTATGATTCCTCACTGTTTAACCCATCAATTACTATTTTTAGTATAGGAAAATAGTAATAATATTAGGTTTTTGGTTCAAAGCTTTCATATGAGATATATGTCATGAATCCAACTTAAATAGTAAGGTCTTTAATTTGATGGGTTTAGTGCTCATCAATTACAAACCTCCATTTTTTCTGCTTATTAGGTTATATTAGTGAATATGTAGAATGAATAAAACTTATTGATGGTGGGGTGTTTTTCGTGATTTCGTTCTCCACTTTCCAGCTTTGACAATATGAAAAATAAGAGTGTGAAACACTCTAAAATGATATAGCATATATGCATCAATACCCATATGGTCATATTATTTATAATAAACATATATATATATNACAACTACGTATATGGATGGTTCTAGGAAACCTAAAAGCTTATCAGGTTACAAAGTTTACACAGCCACTGAGCAATGCTCCTAGGGCATTGCATACCCTAGATGCATAATTTACATTGCCAACCACACCTCAAGATTTTTTCCCAAGCTATTAAATCGCCACATTGGACAAAGGCCATGCAAGAAGAGTTTGAGGCTATCTTAACTAAACAAACCTGGACCTTAATACAAAAGTCTTCTCACAAGAATTGCATTCATCATAATTGATAGGTTTTCAAACATCAAACAAAAGGTTGATGGTTCTCAGGGATAGATTCAAAGCTAGAATAGTAGCTAAGGGGTATGAACAAAAAGATTATATTGATTACATTGAGACATTCAGTGGTCTGGTTAAGGTGTCAACCAACATAACCAACTTGGCTATTGCTGTCCATTTCAATTGGCCCTTTGTGGATCAATATTGGGCTCAAGCCATTTTCAAGCTGCAAAATAATACCTCTTGGGCTTAAACAGGCCTCTCGAGACTGGTTTAACAAGCTTAGAAACACTCTCCTTGCTCTCGGTTTTCAAGAAATGAAAGTGGGATTACTCATTGTATGTCCTAATCATCAGTCTAACATTCACTTGTTTCTACTCAAATATGTAATGACATCATTCTTACAGCATGCCAATGTGCCAGCTAAGATGAAATTGATTCACTCTCTCTAGGCTCACTTTGCTATGAAAGAAGTTGGCTCCCTCAACTTCTTTCTTGGTATACATGCCCAATACATGTCCAATGGCATGCTGCTATCACTGTCCAAGTACACACCAGACTTCTCTCTCGGTTCAAGATGAAATAAACTATACCTGGAAAAAAAAATAAAAAAAACCCAACCAGCAGTCTCTCAACTGTCACAACATCATGGGGATCCCTTAGAGAATGTTACTGAGTATATTTGTATTGGTGGGGCATTACAATACCTCACAATAAAATGACAAACATTAGTTTGTCAGTCAATGAGTTGTGTCAATTCATGCACAACCCCACATCTGCACACTGGACAACAGGTAAAAGAGTTTTGAGATACCTCACAGGTTCACTTAATCATGGTAGCATGTTGACTAAAGGATCTCTCACAGTCACAGTTTATTAGTGAGTAAAATATGGGCAGGGAATCCAAATGATGGGAGGTATACAACAGGCTATGCTATATACCTTGGGACATGTCTCATCAACTGGAGTGCAAAGAAGCAAACTGTGGTAAGCATATAATTGGAACCACAACTATCCATGATGGAGGCTGCATTGCAACTACAGAGACAAGGAAGTTTAGAAGAGTTGGTGCATTGAAATTAATGGGGATGGTGCTATGTTTAGTGATCCACATAGGGTAAGTGTTGGGGTGGTGCTTTGAGATGAAAGGGGTGACATTCTCATGGCAACTAGTATGTTGGAGACTATAGTAGCTATATTCCGAGGATTGCAATTGTGTGCAACAATGGGGATACACAATCTTATTGTGGAAAGTGACTATTTACTCATGGTTATAGAACCCAAAATGTGAAGAGCAATCAGATGCTATGTATGGTATTCTAAGCAGAGGAAGTCAGGAAGAGTATGTTAATATTTTTCAGATTGCTCTATTGAACATGTAAACCTATTGGGTAATGAAGTTACAACACTATTGAAAAGTTTGCTTGTAATATTAATAGTTAATGATGTGGTGGGAATGCATTCCAGCCTTTATCTATCAAGTTGCATGGCTTAACTCCGATTTGTAATCACTTTATAGTTATTGTTGTATTTTTTAATGAGAAGGAGAAGTTTGTTAGAAAAAAAAAAGGTTTTTGGACCATGGAGAAAAAGTCATATACTGAATTGTATGTATATATATATATATCCTCAAAATCAGTAGATGGCTTGATTTTATGGAATCTATAGAAGTGTTCCATTTTTTTACACAAATAGACTGAAAACTGATAAGCCAGTTTTTTAATTCAGAAATTGATAATCTCAACTGATTATCATGCATTGGCGTTTTCAGGTACTCCTACATCATCCTCCTTCGATTATTGCAACCAAAATAATCAGGATCAAAAGCTATTATTTTTTAAATGTAGGAACTAAGCCAAACTCATGCTCTATAATAATTAAGCCAGCCAAACTTCATTATATCAACAGGTACCCAAAAAACATGCAAAAATAAAACAGTCCTCTTATATAAAGTTTCAAATGGATCATATTACTTGGTCAATTATCTTAAACTCCATAACTGGAAAGTAAAGACATGAGAAGAAAAGTGGTGGCTTTGTTTACTAAACACAACCATGATTCCACACAGGATTGATGCCAAGCACTCGAGGGTGATGAAGATATGCTTATAGTATTGATGATTTCTCAACTTTTGCATCAGAAAGTAATTGCAGCGTTTAGAAGATCGACAGAAAATCAAAAAGAATTCTTGTAGTGAGAAGAGTCACTCATGACAAAGTAATTGAATAACAAGAAGATCAGGTTCTCTCTATTTATACATCAAACGTATTTCAAGATTTGGAGTGACTTATCAACATATCTGATAATGTTTATATATAGGGTAAAATTTTAATGTCTGCATGATGAGATCAATTTCAAACTCAGTTAATTTACTATACATAAATATTAATTTCTTCCTCAACTTGTAAGAGGATTCCAACGGCAAGTATATTAAGAGAAGGTCTTGATTACACATATACTGCTGGACTAATTACTGTCAATTCAATTATAGATTTTCCCCACCAAACATACATACATACATACAAAGATATACAACAAATTTCTCTAATTTAAGAAAAAATTAGAAACATAAAGATGTTCCATGTATAATTCTCTATACTATATGGCAACAGTTAGCTTCATTGTAACCCAATTTGTTGGGATACGGTACTGCTAATTACTAAGCACTTTCATTGACAGATTATTGTTTAAATTGTTTACATTAGAGGGATAATGCAATGTATTATGTAATAAGTATGGTTTATTACATAATACACATCAACATGCAGTATATCATGGAGAAACATCATCATATTTTTTAAGCATAATACCATACTACTTGGAAATGGTGAAAAATTGCTTCTGGCCCCATCAAGAAAACAGCAATGTAAAATTACTTATAATGAAAAAACCCTATTAACAAAGTCAAATGTATATTTCAGAGCTTTTTGGGAATAGTTTGCCAATCAACCTGGTTAAATAACTCATTACCTGAAAACAGAACCAACTAATTATATTACCATGTTGATTAGCAAAAGCTTCTTAGTATGATTGGTTTAAAAGTCAATAGATTTAGGCTAATGGCAAAAGACATTAGAACTAAATTTTAAAAGGACTGTTTTCCAAGTCTTTGTGCTTGCCAAAGACTTGAAGTTGGCTCAGCTAAACACAGAGCTATATAGCTTAGATCTTGCAACCTAGGGACTTTTTCTCCACGGGCTCAAAAGCAGAAAATTCAATATAAACAAAACTTGAATTTTTTTTTTTATATGAACATAAAAAGAGTTAAATAGAACAGCCCTCTTGACGGTTAAAGCAAAATTTGGACAAAATTTCAAAGAAAATATTTGGCAATCAATTTGAACTTGTTTTTCATCTGTAATTTCAAACAAACCAACCAAATTTCAGTTTAGTAGTTTGCTGTCAGCTATATTTTCCTTTGGTTTGAGTTTACAGAGGAGACATAACATGGGCTTTTGCATAGACACACTGTATTGAATCAAAAGAACACAGAAATTAAGAGGAACAGCAATCATCTTCTACATTCTGTTTACGTACAGATCCTCTAGGTAGTCCATATTTTTTAAAGACAGCTTCCAGAAGCTAAATTACTTCGACCATTGTTTTTCTTGTTCACAGATTTCTTAAGCAATGTGTGAGATGTGCAAATTTTCACAGGTGTTAATAAACAACCAAAAATCTAGCTTCTATGAATTTATTGACTATTATCAATATATCTATGCAATGCCTGACTATTTTTTGCCCTTATTCAGAACAATGGTCGTAAATGGAAGTCGGCAAATATTGAAAATGTTGAAACTCACCTCATGTGTACCGATCCTTTACAGCCACGAGCACTTGCCTTCGATGGAGGAGCTCAACGGGGAGGAGCCCAGATCACCCACAGAAAAATCTATTGCACAAATAACAATTCATACATAAAAATTTGAGATTTTGCCCAAAAAAACTTAGCAAAATGAACCCAATCGTTTACTCATCATGGCTGGGGTTTCGGAAAATACCTTCTGGGAAAGTTTTGGTGAAGCCGTGCGCACTACAACACGGATTCTCGCTCTGAATCTTCTTGCCGTGCCGCCGTTCCCTTCCACTTCTAGTGATCTTCCACCGCTGCCATTAAAATCTCCGGTTGGATTGTTACAGAATCAATGGGTCTCGGTGAAGCCGTCGTAGTTAGGGGGGAAAACTATTTCGTGGCGAGGGGGGGCAGGGGGCGGGGAAAATTAAGTGGGAAGGGGTGATTTGTTAAATTAATTGATGATTTTCGCGCCCCACCCAATGGCGACGCAGAGAAAAAATTTTAAGGATTTTCCAGCGATCTAATTTCATTGCCAATAGTGTGATTAAGATAACGGGGTAGATTGGTTTTTAAACCTCCTGCGCCTTTTAATTCACTGTCAAAACATTACTTTGCCAACGAATTTATTTGCAGCGATTATAAAAGCGCCGGGAAAAGGCCAATTTGTTGTAGTGACATTTTAAAATTTATTTTCTAAATCAAATTATACCATACAAGCACTTTACTAAGTGTGATTTATACACAAGCTTGAGAATATAATTTCTCAAAAAAGAAAATATTGATTCTACATTCTGTCGTGGAGTATGTAAGTGCCGTATAGTTTTTTTAAAAAAAGAGTAGGATTTATTATTAAAAAATTAATTTTAATTAATATAAATATTATATTTATTCATTTTATTTAAAGTGATTACATTGCATCTAAGCACTTATAATTTCAATTATCATTTTTCTTAAAGTATATGTGAGCTCGGCTTTGGGCCTTACTCAAAGCTTACACTCGTAGCGTACATTGAACAAACGACAAAAGTCTCAGATCATCTAGGTGCACGTGAAAGATGGATTTTCAGGAGATTAAAAAAGGTCTAATTTGGCAGGTATTTTATGCTTTTGTGGATGCTAATTTGGCAAGTATTTAATGCTTTTGTGGATGCTACTTGGCAGGTAGTTTATATGTTGGAAAAATTTAGTTGTAAGTAATTAATTTGTGCATCAATATATACAGTCATTTAATGTGATTAGTCAGCAAGTCAAACTTTAATAAAAATGATATCAATTTAAATTTTGAATATGAAAACAGTAATATTATTATACATGCTGTTACACGAATTTGCTTGTACGTAACAAAATTTTTTATACTTTTGTGGATGACTCGATTATAATTGATAGAGTAATCAATCGAAATGATCAATTAGTGAAGTACTTTTGGACCGATATAAAATGACAAAATTGGTACTTCTTATCCTAATTAAGATAAGATATAAAGTCAGGGTCCTCTTAAAAAAAATAATAATAATAAAAAATAAAATAAAATAAAGTCAGAGAATCAAGTTATCTACGTACGTAATCAAGTCCATCCCTTAAATCCGTATTGAACATGATTACGATATAATAATATATAGAATTAATCAGATTCCAAATATAATATGTCTTAACTTCTTTTTTGTTTTTATTATAAGATATTTTATTTAATTTATTATTAAGTACTGCATTCCTTAACAGATCAAGCATTCCGACACCATTAACAAATGTATGGAGATGTAAGCCTTACTAACTTAACATGCATGATTATAAACCTTTATACTCCATATTATATATATATATATATATATATTTATATAATATACTTACAATTTTACATACAAGACATATTTTATAAATTTTATTTTTAAATTCAAATTTTGAATTTTGAATTTATAATTTTTAGTATATCAATAGTTGATATATCAGCACATGAAGTAAAAATTGTAAATATAAATAACATTTCTCACCCATATACATATGTGTTATATATATATTCAAGCCAACCGGAATAATATTTTCCTTCTTCTAAAAACAAAAATCATAGATCATCAAATCCTTAAACAAAATGATACATAAATTCAAAAACGTGAAGAGAGAGAGAGAGAGAGTAGAGTGGATCGGCACGATGGGGAGCAGAAACAAAGAGATAGATGAAGAGAAGAAGAATCACGAAAAGCATAAAAGTAAAAAGAGAAAGAAAAAAGGAAAGCTACCGACCCTCTGACACAGTTTCAAAATACCAAAACATCCTTATTTTAACGAACACAAAATGAAGATGTAAAATGATAGAAAAGACAAAACACACGGAAAGAGTGAAGACATGAAACATACGGAAATGGAATGAAAATTTATTATTCATTCCTGTATCAGTGGAATAGATGCTTATTATTATTATTATTATTATAGAAAGATATATATATATATATATATGGCTAATCTGAGGATGGATAAAGTGGCCGAAAAATCATTTCAAGATTGGGATGATCAATTCTTTTTGTTTTTATTATAAGATATATTATTTAATATATTATTAAGTACTGTTTTCACATTGCAGTACTGCAAATTTATGTTGATCAATATTATATGTTGCGCTTTAAAAAATTTAGAAACTTTTGAACTTTTTCTTGAAGCAAAGGCCTGGAGAGAATTTAACTTCAATACCTTTATTCCAAGATGCATGCGAATAGATCCCATGTACTACTGCGAACCGAATATTCGTCATAACCAGCTAGCCCGCGCACGCACATGATGATATTAGTTATACTCAAAATTTGACTTGAGAACACAAAGATGCCGCATGACTTCTCCTTGAATAAAGTCATGCGCATGGAATAGATCGAATTTCAGTACTGCCTCCAATTGTTAGAAGAATATTAAGATCATCATGACAAATCAAATTCCGGCCCACAAAATGGAGCACTTTCGAACTTAACCTTTATTTTATGCTCATGCTGTATGATCATCACTCTCAATTGAACTTTGTAAGAAGGCATGCAGTAGTACTACGCAGTCCTCAAGTACTCCGAATAGTTTCTTTGGTCTTAGCTGCAATCTATATAAACGTACTCCAAAAAACCTGCGCATGGAATAGATCTCTCTCTCTCTCCCCCATATTTACACACATCAAGCGCGGCGATGCAGTCAAATCACAAGAAAAATTCGGAGTTGTACCGATATTTGTTGAATGACGAAACGGAGATGGTGACAAGGGAATGTGCCAGATTTAATGAGCAAGCATTACATATATTGACAATCCATGATGACACTGTGCTACATGCGGCCACTTACGCCAAACAATCCCGATTGGCACTCGACCTTCTAGAGGCATTGCCCGCCGCTCATCTCGATAAAATGACCCGCCAAAACCACCAAGGAAACACCATCCTCCACGAGGCGGCAACGTCCGAAGACAACCTTGTTGTGGCAAAGAAGGTGTTTGAGAAAGCTCCGGGACTCTTATGCATGCGTAACCACCTTGGCGAGACCGCTCTCTTTCGATCGGTTCGCTATGGCAACACAAAGATATTCAACTTTCTTGCAGAAAAAATTGACGGCTACGAAGAAGATCATAATAAGCAACTCTTCCTTCAGAGGAGTGATAAAACCACCATTCTTCACGTTGCCATTCTTGCGCAACATTTCGGTTGGTTAATGATCTTCCATTCATAACTTCATGATACAATCCATGCGGCCATGCATTGATGCACATGTTTCTCCCAATCAACTATAATCAAAATATGACTTTTTTCTCTGTTTCCCCCTTGCATGAAATTTGAAAACAGATTTGGCCCTTGCCATTGCGTCAAAGTTCGAACACCTAGTTGGTGAACGAGACGCGGATGGGATGACTGGTCTTCAGCTTCTATCCTGCAATCCGGGAGCTTTTCTAGGTGAGGGCTATAAAGGGGAATTCCCGAAACAAATAACCAATTCTAGTTCGTTTTTATCCAATCTTTACCCTGTTATTGTTGTGTGTGTGTTAAGTGATTTACGAGTGCCAAGGTGCCTACCTTTTTTAATGCTAGTTTGAAATGGATGCCAATTTCGAAGTCTTTCCATGTTAATTGCTAATGAATTAAGCAAGATGCGATCAGTTGTAGATATAATAGTCAATCTTAGGATTTTTTTATTTTTTTGCAAATAGAAATTTAAGTATTCACACGACAAATTTCAAGAATCATATACTTACTGAACTGTATTACTCTTCCTGTGTAACTTTTTTTTCCTTTTAGATGCAAGTTCATATACTTCCAGTAGATATATTTTAGTTGCGTCGAGAAGATATTTGTCACAAACTATTGGAAAAATTAATGGATATATATATATATATATATGCTACGTAAAAGAAACACAGATATTACTTGGCTTATCTCTAGATAGAGAGGAGAAATTGAATGACACTTAATTAGTACGTAAGAAAAACTATTATAAGATTTAATTGCGGAAGAATTCTCTAGCTAGCTAATTAGAATTAATGTACATATATGTGAAGCCGGTATTGACTTCCGAACTCATAATATTGTATTTCAGCCAGATCGTCAAGATCAGTTGATACGTCTAGTCGGGATTCAGCATTGAAACTTGCCGAGTTCTTAATAGAAAGAGATTTTTCTTGGGAGGCAACTTATCCTGGAATAGACCAGAGTAAGCCTAGGCTCCACAAATATGGCGGGGCTCCAAGCGTAGACAAGGGACAAGGTCCCCAATTGATGAGTACAGCGCTTGGTCAAGAGGATAAACCAGAAACGGCTACTCCTTTGTTTTTGGCAACTAAGTCGGGATGCAAAGACATTGCTGAAAAAATATTGAATGTTTACCCTCAGGCAGTCGAGCATATTGATGACAAAGGGCGGAACATTTTGCATGTAGCGATCAAGTACCGCCAAGAAAAGATTTTCCAGCTTGTACAGAAATTGGAACTGCCAATGACGAGGATGGTACGAAAAGTAGACAACGATGGTAATTCTATACTTCATACTGTTGGAATAAAAGTTGAAGATTATACACCTGAGGAACTGCGAGGCCCCGCACATCAATTGCGAGAAGAAATGCAATTGTTTGAGGTGGTGCACTTCTAGATAATCCTTTTTTCTTGCCGCTTTGGTCACAAAAACATACATTGCCACACTTCCAAGCAATAACTCATTATGATCTAGATCTTATTTAAAGTAATACACTTTCTTATCAACCTAAGTAATTTTTAGGACAACATCAATTGTTGGTTGAAACATTCTGGTGGGCCATATGTGTGTGTGTGTATTTCATTGAGTCTCAATGAACTAATTTTGGTGTTTCTTGCACGTGTTCACGTGTGCAGCGTGTGAAGTTAGCCACCCCACCCCATTTCCATCATCACCGTAACAATATGAATCTGACTGCTGAGGGGCTATTTAACGAAGCAAACAATGAACTCCGAACAGAAGCAAAAGAATGGCTAAAGCGGACGGCAGAAGGATGCACTGTTGTGGCAGTTCTCATTGCTACCGTTGCCTTTGCTGCTGCCTATACAGTACCAGGAGGCCCTAATAGTCAGACCGGCGCTCCACTACTCGCCAATAAACCTCTCTTTGTGGTTTTTACGGTGACCGATGTACTGTCCCTTTCATTTGCTTTGACATCAGTGGTAATATTTCTCTCAATCGTCTCGTCACAATTTCGATTATCAGACTTCAGGGAATCTCTTCCGACTAAGCTAATGCTAGCTTTCACATTTCTTTTTCTCTCCGTATCCATGATGATGATTGCGTTTGCAGCAACCGTCCTCCTCATGATACAGAAGAGAGAGAGTTGGACAAAAGTAATCCTATATGCACTCTCTTTTTTGCCAGTTGGAATCTTCGCACTTTCATATTTCCCTCTCTATCTTTCATTAGCAGAAGCCTTCAAGTATTTGCTGAAGAAGATGAGGCAGGCAATGCCTCGTAACTTTCCTAATCCAGTGCTACCTTGGCCAACCAATTTGTTCCATAATGATAGAAATTGAAGCAACCAGCGCCAAATCGATCAGAATCGACGGCTGGAGACACAAAATCGTTGTTGCCAGTTAGCCTAACAACACTCTAATTTCTCGGTTTGAAGCAGACCATCATGTCGTCACTAATTGCCTATATATAGGATTTCCGTCGCATATTGATTCTTGGCCAGCTTCTGCATTGTGCTATGGTTTGTCCCTGAAAACATTGTAGTTGATATGTGTGCATTCTATTGGTTGTATTTGTCTTGGTGTGGTGCCAGGTTGAGGTTGTAGACTTGTAGTGTGTTACGGAAGCAAAGTAAGGAAACAGAGGCCAAGTAAGGAACTAGGAAGGGTGCAAGGCAACTATTACTAGAATAAACTGAATTATGTAATCTTGTCTTGTTTAGGAATATCAATTAGTCATATTTCCATATATGCTGTTGCTTGAATAAGGGAATAAATTATAAAGATGTATGATTACCATCAATAAACACAGGTGGGTTCCTCCAATGACCCATACTTTACGTAACGATATTTCACCGTAGGGAAAGCTTCGGAGAAACGATCCTGCGGCATTTCTAATGGATCCCCCAATAACTCGTTCGGTTGCGAGAGCTCGTAACATAGTGCAAGTTTATAATAATCCCAACTTCGACAGAGGTAACCTGTTTCATTCTATGGCTCTTACTAACCGATCCCTTAGTCTGGGGTATAAGATGTCAATTATGTATGTGCACAACCACTTACGAAAATAGGAAGAGGACAACTGAAATGGAGGTCTATCTGCAATTGTCATATGCTGTTAGACATTTTGTCTCTTTAGGCCTTCAAGCCACATGGCCTGGCCTTGGGATTCCATACACTACGTATCCCTTCCAACTTATCATAGTGGCACTCTTGGAATAGACTCAATAAAAGGGGCAAGCCGCATGACTAATATTTTAAAAAGACTACTCAATTAATATAATTGAAACCCTATCAGAACTATTATAAAGAGTATGAATTTTTCTTCTAAAATAATGTGAGATTCCATACATGATCATCTACCCTTATCACTTATCAAAATCGGGGTGTCACAGAGAAAGTTGCCCTTCGATCGGACTTAATTTCGGTTGCACCACCGACCTCTAACTTCTCTGTTTTGAAGTTCCCTGCTGTGGCTGTAGTGCATGCATGTTTGTGCTTAGCTATTTCGATGTGCGTGGTCTGTGACGTTCTTCAGCTTTCTGCTATTAATTTGTTTCCAAACTTTATTAAGTTTCACTCGAGCAATGAATTATAAATTTACTTGCCCAAAACATAAAAAATACCTAGCTTGACACCTACTATAATATTTCAAGGTGTACGCTGTAGTAATCTGGGGATGAATATGAGCGTAAAACTTGCTTTTGTGCAGGCAATTGATACTCCCGCATGTAGATAAAAAACCTCTGCAACCTCTAGCCTGGTTCCAGGCAGGGGGTGGCTCAAAAGCCAGCCGATTCCTTTTATGCTTTTCTCCGACCACCCCAAAAAAAGAAAAGAAAAAAAAGAAAAGGCCCCTGGAAAAGAAAAGAGGAAACTAAAAAAATACTAGTACTAGTGTTGTAACGAAAACTATATTTTCTCACTGATCTACTGTTCTAAGCTTTAAAAAAAAAAAACTGAAGTCGTTTTTTGTCTTAAACTGAGAGATTTGGAAAATGATTATCTCGGTCATGGATTTCTTTTTTCAAAAGCATGGTCATATTATTTATGGCATCGATGCCTCTTCGATCGGGAGAGAAACGTCATCTAATTTGGTAGGCATTTTATGCCTCTGTGGATGACTTTATAAAGTAGATACCGTTCCACTATTCTCGACTAGAAGGCTATAAAAATCTAAGAGATAAAATAATTAATTACTAAAAGTTTTGGACCGATATCAGATAAGGTCAGGAATTTCCTTGGGCATGATTTGAATAGTTCTTTAGAATCAGATTCCAAATTAATAAGATCAAACATTTACCCATTAAGCCAAGAAGAGCGATAACTTTCCAATACCTCCCCACATATAGCAGTTCAGAAAACAGAGTCGGAATAGAACTGACTGTACAACATCCAAATAGTCCACCCAAATTTAGAAAGAAAGACCTTGAAGTCGGATCATATGTTTGGTTGTTGAATCAAATTCAATTTATCTCGAACTAATTATTGATGTGGGCTACTATTTTTTCAACTTTTCGTAAAAAAATCTCATATCAACCTACTTTATATATTTTAACTTAAAAAATTAAACTATGTCAACCTAAAAAAGTTTAACCCATCTTAATGAGATCTATAAAATATTATTATTCACGATTCAATTCAAATCATCTTAACGTCCAAGTGTAGCCGAGTGACATGAGAGGATGGGAGAGACGCGTGGCGACAACTTCAAACCGCACTTAGTCGGTAAGCATTAAGCTATGCTTCGACTTTATTTATGCTAGAATAATCTCTCGTATATTAAGAACTTTAATGCGGTCCACATGTATAAGATATTTGTTTAATAATTCGAAAAGTTGTATTTCTTGAATTATGATAATGCTAAGTGTTGTATCTCTTGATGGAATATTGGTGCTAACTGCTAATACAATTGTGAATTAATAAAAAAATGTAATGATTAATTATAAGCTTTGATGATGGTAGCTAGAGATCGAGAATCAACTAAATTAAACTTCGTTTTAAGAAAAGTAGAGAACATTTTAACTGTTTTATGCTAAACCATAATCACCCGCACATGATGATGATAGACTCGAGAACACAAATATGCCACACTCTGATATCCTTGAATAAAGTCATAGAATAGAATTCCTTAATGCAGTACTCTCCATTTTCTTGTGTCCGAGAATAAAGTTAAGATGTCAATTAAAACACCTCCCCCACAAAATGGAGCACTTTAGTTACCCTGTATTTTGTGCTTAACCAAGTATGATGATCATCATCATCACTTTCAATTAACCATGCATGTATATATGAAAGCAGTCGATCATACAATTGGAATATTCTGAATCTGATCTCTGCTTTCAGCTATGATCTATATAAGCCGACTCCAAAAAATACCTACAAGCAAGCAAGCCCGCATTCAAAAGTTTGCTCTCTCTCTCCAGATAATCTCTCCCCTAATACAAATCAAGCGATGCTGTCCAAGGAAGAAAAAGATGCTAAAAAACACGGGTTAAATGCAAAATTGTACAAAGCTTTGCTGAAAGAAGAAGCGAGGGACAAGGTAAAAGAACTGTGCGGAGATGTTGAAGAAAAAGGATTACATATATTGACAATACACGATGACACTGTGCTACATGCGGCCACTTACTCTAAACAATCCCGATTGGTACTCGACCTTCTAGAGGCATTGCCTCCCGATCATCTCGATAAAATGACCCGCCAAAACCACCAAGGAAACACCATCCTCCATGACGCGGCCACATCCGACAACCTTGATGTGGCACAGAAGGTGTTGGAGAAAGCTCCGGGACTCTTAAGCATGCGTAACCAACTTGGAGAAACCGCGCTCTTTCGGTCTGTTCGCTATGGCAAGGAAAAGATATTCAACTTTCTTATGGGGAAAATTTCTAGTTACAGTGAAGCTAATCAGCAACTCTTCCTTTGGAGGAGTGATAAAACCACCATTCTTCACGTTGCCATTCTTGCGCATCATTTTGGTTGGTCCATTCATAACATCACGACACAACCCATTCCATTCATTGATGCTGATCATGTTTCTCCTTATTTATATATAATCTAAATATGACTTTTTTCTTTGTTTTTTTTTCCCCCTCTTATATGAAACTGGAAAACAGATTTGGCCCTTAAAATTGCGGAAAGGTTCGAATACTTGGTTAATGAAAGAGACGCGGATGGGATGACCGGTCTTCAACATCTATCATGCAACCCTGGAGCTTTTCAACGAGAGGATAAAGTGGAATTCCTCCAGAATATCTTCAAGTCTAGTTCGTTTTTATCCAATCTTTATCATGTTAATTTTGTGTATATATAGACAGTCATCATTCTTTCGATTTTTCTACTTACAAATACCTAGAAAAGTAGTGCTCATATGACAAATTTCAAGAATTATATATTGAACTACATATTTCTTCCTCTTAACTTCTTTTCCTTTCTGCATGATTTGTTGTCTATAGAAGCAATTTGAAATATTTTCAGTAGATATTTAGTTGTTTTAAGAAGACACTTGCCACACACTCGGTAAAATTGATGGATATTTATATATATATATATATATATATATATTTATGCTACTTAAAAGAAACACGAACGATTGGTTTTAGATGAAAAGGTGAATTTAAATGAAACCTAGTACTAAGAAAAACTTATATAAGTACTTTAAATTGCTGAAGAATTCTCTAATCCATTTTCAGTAGATATTTAGTTGTTTTTAGAAGATACTTGCCACACACTTGGTAAAATTGATGGAGATATATATATATATATATATGCTACTTAAAAGAAACACGAACAGTTGGTTTTAGATGAAAAGGTGAATTTAAATGAAACCTAGTGCTAAGAAAAACTTTTATAAGTACTTTAAATTGCTGAAGAATTCTCTAAGCCAATGTACTATAATAAACCTTTGTATATTTTTCAATCCCTTTGTAAAACAACCAATTTTATATGAAACTAGTACTGACTTAATTCTGAACTCATGAACAGTACGCTCATACTGTAGCGGGGCCACACAGCCAAAAGTTGAAAAGCAAGAGATCACTGCATATGAATCAGCTTTGAAGCTTGCCAAGTTCTTAATAGAAAAAGATTTCTCATGGGAGGCAACTTATCCTGGAATAGACAAGAGTAAGCCCACGCTTCATAAATATGGCACTGGGAGTCATAGCGTAGAGAAGGGAGTTGGACAAGCCCCCCAGTTAACGACTTCGCTTGGTCAAAGGGATCAACCGGACACAGCTACTCCTTTATTTTTGGCAACAAAAGCTGGCTGCATAGACATTGCAGAACAAATCCTGAATTGTTACCCCTAGGTAGTAGAGCATATTGATGAGAAAGGGCGAAATATATTGCATATAGCGATCAGGTATCGCTAGTTAAAGATTTTTGAGCTTGTGGCGAGATGGGAAGTGCTATGAAGAGGCTGGTACGAAAAGTAGATGACGAAGGAAATTCAATACTTCATACAGTTGGACTAAAAATGGCAGATTATATACCCGAGAAACTACGAGGCCCTGTGCTTGAATTGCAAGAGGAATTGCTGTGGTTTGAGGTGGTGCAATTTCAATTTTAACTCGGACCTCTCTCTCTCTGTCTCACAATTACAGATACAGCTCTAAAGGTGCTAGAATGGGAAAATAAGCTTCGAGACTGGGTGGACGAGAATGGCATGACACTACAAGAAATTTAGCTTTTTCTCATAAAAGTTTTATCCCAAGCTTTACATTCGTGGCAAATACTTAGCTCATGACATCAAAAGGGTCCGTGTGAAAAAAAGTTGCTATTTTCTACTAAATTACGTCCGACGAGCAAGAAGTTGCCGCAAATACTTTTAAATATTCTAACCCACTTTCCCCTTATTTCTTTTTTCCCCAGCCCGATACCTGCTCGTTTTTCCTTCTCCCCCTTTTTTCTTTTCCCCTCGCTTGATACTCCCTCTCTGTTCTCTTTGAGTTTGCTGCCGCCCTTCCTAAGCCGTGCTTGCTGGTGTGCTGTCCCCACCTCGCCGAGGAGGTGAGTCTCTAATCCTCCCATATTTCTTTCTCTATCTTCGTCTCTTTGGGTTTGCGTCTCTCTCTCTCTTTCTCTCTCCGTTTCTCTCACTCTCTATTTCGCCCTAATTATCTCTCTCTCTCTCTCGGTTCCATCGTCGTATGTGGGGGATCTTGACCAGAGCGTGGATGAGGGGCTGCTGCTCAATGAATGGGTCTGTGTTTTTCAAATTTTTCCCCTCCCGATTTAGGTATGAAGCATTTTATCAGAGCATAGTACTATTTTTTGAATTTTTGGAGTTCTTGCGTGTTTGGGAAAGTTCACTTATTTTTGTTATACAGAGTGAGTTCATGTTTATGTTGGGTAGCAGATGTAGCTTTCTTTTTGTCAATTTAATAAGCAATAGAATAATATATATATATATATATAATTAATTCGACTGAGAGAAAGGAGAATAGGTAAATGCCATATAAAAAGGCAAACCATAAAACAAATTAAGCATGCAAGCATATTAGATATAGATGGCAGATACCAAGAGAACTCATGTGCAAACCAAGCGCAAGATGGAAGCAACTACCATTCATGTTTCTACCTCAATCTCTATGGATTTGTACCCAAAGTTGCCAAAAGAAGATGGAGTTCTTGTGGTCTGTAATGGTGAAAATGGAGTCTCTCACCAGTTTTCTGATCATCATCATCAAGTATTATCGGACAGCATAGATTCTGGTGATCATGATCATGATCTTAAACAACCACGGATTCCTGGTTGGTTTGCAGAGCATTGTCCAATTTGGCCAGGTCATCAGTTTCACTTTCATTGATCATGAAGTTCTGAGAATTTATTATATGCATATATGTGATGATCAAACTCAAATTTCTCCCTATGCATTAGCTTTTATATATATATCTTTGTTTTTGGACACATTTATGTTGATCTCTTTCTGACTAATTTGATCATCCGAATTCAGACAGCTTATTACAAGTTAAAACTTCTTCTTTTCTTACACACACACACACACACACACACACACACATATTATATACAGTTAATCTTGCATGATCTCTTTATATATTTATAAGTTTTGATTGGTGTGGTTTAATTTTTATACCTTATTATTTGATTGCAGGAAAGGAAAGTAGAAGACACGCACATAACTTTTCAGCTAATGAAATTTTGTTGACCAAACAACATTCATTTTGCTTGTCATATTTGTGGTAAGATTTTTGCCAGATTCATAGATTTTTGCCATTTGCGTAGTCGTCATGCACTTCTTTCATCTCTTTTTTTGCCTTTTGGTTGTCATATTAAATTATTGGCATTGAATAAATTTTGCCTTTAACTTTTTTGAGGACTTCCCACAGGTAGTTCAATTGATATGGTGATCCTCTATGATTTTGGTTCTTGGTGAGCTGAAAGCTGACAAAGCTCATTTAAGTCTTTGAATTTCAGTTAAGGCCAATGTCTTTATGTTGTATGTAATGAACACATTTCAAAAACTCAAGTGTTATTTGAATAAAATATCTACATTTGTGTTGGATTGGATTACATGGGCAGCAAGCATGTTGATATGTCTTGCAATACAAGATTTTGAGTTATATATATGGAAGAGTGAAGTGGAATGATGTGAATTGGTAGTAAATATTGAAGTGATATGTTGGTTGGGATTATTGTTGGTGTGTATGAAGCTTGAAAGAACATTTGTAGATTGATATTAACAGCTGGATAGACTATGTTCAAAGTGGTTTTATTGCATTTCATTGGTGTACCTGCTGGTTGTTATGTATTGAATTTTAATGGATGGTGGTTTATTGCATTTTATGGTTATGTTGGTTTGTATATAATTTTTTAGCTTATATTAGACAATTTCTTATGATCATTTTTGGCTTAGTCTCGTTTGTTTTTGGTTTTACGGTTTGTATTTTTTTTTTCTAAATTCTTTTAGCATTTTCCACGAAGACAACTAGCGGCAAATACTTTTTTTGCCGATAGAAGTTTCTCTCCACAAATGTTGTAGTGGGTAATACTAATACCCACCAGTACCTCTCGTGGTATTTGCTCCTATTCTCACATAAACGAAAATGGATGTGCTTTTGGGACAAGCTTCATCGGCTCTTGCCACGAGATGTGGCGTGAGAAAACATAGGTATTGCCCATGACTTAAACCTTTCGTGGGCAATAATACTTTTTGCGGTGAGTTTTACGCCACGAGCTCCCCACGGGCCAAATTGGTGGAAAAATGATTTTTCCCACAAAAACATGACTTTTTGCCATGAATCGCCCCCTTGGAGAAAACCAATATATCTTGTAGTGACATGTCTTCAGCTGCTAGCTAACATGCCATCTGCTTTCAAGAGCGGTTATCCCATGAACATATCGAAGCAGCTGCTCTATCTCTGTATGCCTGACAAATATGTTATCAGCTTCAGCAATTTGCATATGCATGAACGTTGTGGGTTAGTGTTTACTTGGCATCATAACACATGGATACCTGAATTAGTATCTTAAATGCAGGCCTTCCAGATGAAGACAAATTTGGCGTCGGAACACCGGTTACTTCAAGTGGAAGAGAAGAACTGGAGTCTGGCCATTGCCGGAGTTCGCCTGGCAGATTCAGCAGCTTGAATGCCTGTATAGGTAATGGAGGCAGGGGAAACCTTTTTCCTAGCTAGGTCCTACCTTGCATTCATTCATCAAAGTTTTCCATTACCTTTCTGGCCTTCATAGAAAATACAAACACCCAATTAGCATCGAACAGATATGGTAGCTGATTATTCTAGCAGGTTTAGCTGGGTATAGCTAGGTTTCTTCATCGAAACGTACAGTTTATATTTATCCCAACATATATAGTTACGGCACTCCATTTGACTAACTATGCTTCCCATCTTAATTATTTTGTGATACAATATATATGCGCATCTTTTGTTTCTGCTAGGTATATATGTATGCAAGTATCTAACCCTGAATTATGCAAATTTGCAGCCACTTCATGGATTTGTATGTGGAAGTGTATAGCTCAAGGTAAAACACTACTTGTGTTTATAGAAACATATCGATTAGCATGCGGATGGTGGCTTATAAAATGTTTAAATTCTTCTTCTGCCACTCTCAGTGCATATCAAAATTTCAATTCCAGCTTAAATGTATATAAACTTGTGTTGGCAACAATTGTTGATCAACATATAAAAATTGTCATTCTATTAGCAAGCCCATGTGGAGAATATACCCTTCATACTACTGCATGAAAGAAGTTGATTTACAAGAGAAGTTTGAAATTAAAAATTCAAGTTTTTTCAATCTACGTGTTAGTAATTCAAAGGATGTGTTCTACGCATCAACTTCTAAATAGGATTTTTCAGAAAAATAGGTGCTTACGTAACCACAAGCAATTTTAAATCTATATTTGCTCGCTTCAGCAAAGTGGTGTTACGAAAACTGATGGCAATGAAGTGAAAAATATATGAAATGGAAGAGAAAACAATCACACACAACACAAGATTTACGTGGTTCGGCAAATTGCCTACGTCCATGGGGAGCTGCAGAGGATTTATATATATATATATGACGGATTACAATACAATGGAGGAGAAGAAATATTGTTCTTCACAGAGTTCTTGAGGTACACACACGGCCAAATGAGTATAAATGGTCTATTTATACTCTCACGGTGGAAAAACCCTAATTCTGGGCAAAAACAGAACATTCGCTCGAGCGGCGTGTCGAGCGCGCGTCGAGCGAACTTCCCTTCCGCATTCGCTCGAGCTCACTGTCGAGCGCACGTCGAGCGAACTTCCCTTCCGCATTCGCTCGAGCTCACTGTCGAGCGCACGTCGAGCGTTCGACTCTGCCACTTTTCGCTCGAGCGGCCAATGCCTTCGCTCCAGCGAACTTCCCTTCTGGAGACATCGCTTGAGCTCACTGTCGAGCGGCCTTCAAGCGTTCGAATCTGCCTGGCGTCGCTCGAGCGGTAAAAGGCCGCCGCTCGAGCGAAGTGGACCATACTCCACTATACTCAACAATCTCCCACTTGGAGGCTGGAACACTCGCTGCATCGTCTTCTTCCTCAAACATGATAATCTCCACTTCTGCAACTCACTGCCCCTGTCTTCATGCTAGAAGACCAACTGAAGTTGCACACAACTTCAGTTTCTCAAGTATAACACCCTTTGTCACCATATTACCCGGGTTCTTGCTACCACAAATTTTCTCAAGTAACAACTGTCCATCATCTAACAATGATCGTATGAAGTGATACCTGATTTGAATGTGTTTTGTCCTGGAATGAAATGCTGGATTCTTGGCAAGGAATATGGCACTCTGACTATCACTATAGAGAGTGCCTTTCTGATTCTTTTTACCCAATTCCTCTAAGAAGCCCTGTAGCCATATCATCTCCTTTGCAGCCTCTGACACTGCAACATACTCAGCTTCTGTAGTAGACAAAGAAACTGTTTTCTGCAGATTAGAACCCCATGACATTGCAGTACCACCAAGAGTATAAACAAATCCTGTGGTATTTTTTCTGCTATCAATATCACCAGCTAAATCATCATCAACATAGCCCTGCACCTCTAAATTCTTTCCTGAGAAACACAAGCACGTTTCTGAGGAGCCCTTTAGGTACCTCAAAATCCACTTCACTGCTTCCCAATGTTCTTTTCCTGGTTTACTCATGTATCTACTCACAACTCCCACTGCATGGGCAATATCCGGTCTTGTGCAGACCATAGCATACATAAGTGAACCAATAGCTGAGGCATAAGGAACCTTACTCATGTAGTCTTGTTCCTCCTCTGACTCGGGTGACTGATTCTTGCTGAGTCTGAAGTGACTTCCCAAGGGTGTGCCAACTGGTTTGGCCTTGTCCATATTGAACCTGCTGAGTACCTTCTTCACATACTCAGCCTGTGAGAGCCTCAACGTACCTCTGGCTCTATCTCTGACAATTCTCATGCCAAGGATTTGCTTTGCAGCTCCCAAATCCTTCATTGCAAAGTGCTCTGACATCTGCTTCTTCAGATTATTGATCTCATCAATACTAGCCCCTGCAATAAGCATGTCATCCACATACAACAGCAGAATAATGTAGGAATTGTCAAAATGCCTAACATAACAACAGTGATCTGCTTGACATCTGATGTACCCTGCACTGCACATGAAGTTGTCAAATTTCTTGTACCACTGTCTAGGAGCTTGTTTCAGGCCATACAAGCTCTTCTTCAGTCTACAAACTGAACCTTCCTTTCCCTGTACTACAAACCCTTCAGGTTGATGCATGTAGATGTCTTCTTCAAGATCTCCATGAAGAAAAGCTGTCTTCACATCTAGCTGCTCAAGAAATAAATCTTCAGTAGCAACTATAGACAGTACCATCCTGATGGTTGTGATCTTCACTACAGGAGAAAAAATCTCAGAGTAATCAATACCCTGCTTCTGCTGAAAGCCTTTTACAACAAGTCTAGCCTTGTACCTCTTACTGCCATCAAGCTCAGTTTTCACCCGGTACACCCACTTGTTGTGTAATGCCTTCTTCCCTGATGGAATTTTTGTCAACTCCCATGTCTGATTCTCTAGCAGAGAATCCATCTCACCTTTCATGGCCAGCTCCCACTTGCTAGAATTTTCATCTTGCAAGGTTTCTTCATAACTCTGCGGTTCTCCACCATCTGTCAACAAAATGTAGTTCAAGGTTGGTGAGAAACGCTGTGGAGGACGTCTAGTCCTAATTGACCTGCGAACTGCAACTGTAGGAGTGGACGGCTCTGAAACTGACTGCGGAACAATAGGAATGGGTGCACTGGACCCACTCTCCCCGTCACTCACATCTCTACTCTGCACTGTGACCTCTGGTAGGTCATCCAAGCTTACAAACTCGGACTCCTGAGGAGCTGTTTCAGAAGCTGTACTAGACTTGTCCTTGTACATAGTCTTCTTATTGAAAATTACATTCCTGCTTCTTATGATCTTCCGACCCTGATCATCTCAGAAACGATAGCCAAATGCCTCGTCTCCATAGCCAATGAAATAACATTTCTTTGACTTCGCCTCAAGTTTACTTCTAGCATCAGAATCAATATGAACATAAGAAAGACATCCAAATGTTTTAAGGTGAGAAAATTTGATCTCTTTCTCACTCCAAACCTCCTCAGGCAATTCATGATTTAATGGAACTGATGGCCCTCTGTTTATCAAGTAGACTGCAGTGCTGGCTGGATCTGCCCAGAAAGTAGGTGGCAGTCCGGCGTGCAGCCTCATGCTTCTAGCACGCTCATTTATGGTTCTGTTCATACGTTCAGCAACTCCATTTTACTGTGGTGTCCCAGGAATGGTCTTCTCCATTCTGACACAAAGAGCTGCACAATACTCCTTGAACCCACCATCAATGTACTCACCACCATTGTTAGACCTCAAACATTTCAGCTTTAGGCCTGTTTGTGTCTCTACCATGGCCTTCCAAGTTTTGAACACATTAAATACATCGAATTTATGCTTTAGAAAATAAATCCACACCTTCCTACTATGATCATCAATGAACGTGACATAGTAACGAGAACCTCCAAGAGATGCCACTGGGGAAGGTCCCCACACATCTGTGTGGACTAGATCCAGTCTTCCTGTCTTAGGCATCCTGCCACTTCTCAAGAAACTGACATTCTTCTGTTTCCCCATAATACAACTCTCACACATACTGAGATCAACAGTCTTCAGTTCTGGTAGCTTGCCTCTAGACAGAAGTTCTTTCAAACCCTTCTGACTCAGATGGCCAAGCCTGCAATGCCATAAATCTGTTGTGTTCTCTGCAACGGTAGTAGCAATAGTGTTAACCAAACCGGTACTTATATATAGTGTACCAGTTTTCCTACCCCGAGCCAGTACCAATGCCCCTTTTGTGACCTTCCAGGTACTATCTGAGAACACTACTGAATGACCACACTCATCCAGCTGCCCAACAGAAATGAAGTTCTTCTTCAACTCAGGAATGTGTCTGACCTTTTGCAAGGTCCATTTGTTCTTGTTAGGGAGTGCAATGTCAATGTCTCCCATCCCCACCACGTTCAAAGCTTCTCCATCAGCCAGGTACACCTTCCCAAAATCACCTGCGACATAATTTCGCATTAGCTCCCGGTGGGAAGTTGTATGGAAGGAAGCCCCTGAGTCCAGTATCCAATCATCAACTGGAGTATGAACTGCAAGCAATAGTACATCCTGTACTTCTTCAGTTACAACATTAGCACTATCATTCTCGGTCTTTCTAGGATTTTTGCAGTTCTTCCTTATGTGGCCAGCTTTGCCACAATTCTAGCAAGTAACCTGCTGACCAGGCCTCAACTTGCTCTTGCCTCTGTGGTTTCATTTTGACCTTCCTCTATTCGAGTTCCTATCATGTGATCTCCCTCGAGAATCAACATTTAGTGCTGAACTCGAACACGAGGTCTCGCCTGAATCTCTTCTACGCACCTCCTCAGTCAAAATCAAATCGCAAATATCATCATATTTCAACTTATTTTTACCAGCAGAATTACTAACAGCCATTCTCATGGCTTCCCAACTATTTGGCAATGAAGCCAATAATATCAGTGCACGTATCTCATCATCAAATTCAATTTCAACAGACGACAATTGATTTGTGATAGTATTAAAATCATTCAGATGTTGTGCAACAATCGTACCATCTGCCATCTTTAAGTTGAACAACTTTGTCATTAAATGTACCTTGTTATTCGCTGACGGCTTTTCATACATGCCTGACAAAGCCGCCATGAGATCCGCTGTCGTCTTCTCCTTGATGACGTTGTGTGTAACGGATCTCGACAGGGTTAGTCGAATAACCCCCAAAACTTGTCGATCTAACAATTTCCATTCATCCTCATCCATCTTCTCCGGTCGTTTTCCCAACAATGGAAGATGCAGCTTCTTCCGATAGAGGTAGTCCTCTATTTGCATCCTCCAATAACCAAAATCCGTGCCATCGAACTTCTCGATCCCCGATACCTTCACTTCATCTCCAGCCATCGTCTTCCTTCAGATCCGAACCACGGCTCTGATACCAATTGTTACGAAAACTGATGGCAATGAAGTGAAAAATATATGAAATGGAAGAGAAAACAATCACACACAACACAAGATTTACGTGGTTCGGCAAATTGCCTACGTCCACGGGAGCTGCAGATGATTTATATATATATATGAGGGATTACAATACAATGGAGGAGAAGAAATATTGTTCTTCACAGAGTTCTTGAGGTACACACACGGCCAAATGAGTATAAATGGTCTATTTATACTCTCACGGCGGAAAAACCCTAATTCTGGGCAAAAACAGAACATTCGCTCGAGCGGCGTGTCGAGCGCGCATCGAGCGAACTTCCCTTCCGCATTCACTCGAGCTCACTGTCGAGCGCACGTCGAGCGTTCGACTCTGCCACTTTTCGCTCAAGCGGCCAATGCCTTCGCTCGAGCGAACTTCCCTTTTGGAGACATCACTCGAGCGAACTGTCGAGCGGCCTTCGAGCGTTCGAATTTGCCTGGCGTCGCTCGAGCGGCGGCCTTTTACTAGTTAGATGTCAATAGAATTCACAGACATTAGAGAGCTGTGGAACATAAAAAGCCAGCACAAAAAGAGTGGTTAAGTTTGTTGAACTTCTTGCTGAAAGGGACCTGACATGGATGAGAATAAAAGTTGGAGAAAATCCAGAACAACTCAATATATTTTACCACATGGAGGAAAATGATGGAAAAGGTCGTACCCCTGACCAGAAGGGGAGTTCAGACCCAGCGGAAGAATCTATACCCCCTTCTCAAGATCCAGAATAGCGTACACAGATTACAACTCGAGACACGACATCACTTTCTGAGGCTCCACTAATTTCAGCTGCAAGAAATGGGATCATTGAGATCGTAGAGGTCATTCTGAAATGGTATCCTCAGGCAATTGAACACAAAAATGACAAAGGTGAGAATATACTTCATGTTGTAGCAAGACATGGAAGGAAAGAAATCATGCATCTTCTCCAACATTCGCATGTTCTGAGATCAAGGCTTAAGAGAACGATCAACAACAATGGTGACAGCATTTTGCATCAAGCTGCATACTTTCGAGAGCATCAGCTGACTGACAGGCCTGGGGAAGCTCTTTTAATGCAGTCAGAAATACAATGGTTTAAGGTTCTTATTTGACTATCATTGCTTGCATTCCTTTTGCAACTTTGATATGTTCCATTCAGCAAATATGTCAGTTTTGAGTTTTTTTTTTTTGTTTAAATGCTCCATTAAATATAATGACCTCAAATAGTGGACTGTTCAAACTTGGGAAGATGGGTTAAAACTGTTTAGACGGGCCCCATCCCACTGCCAAAGAGAACACACCAAGAATATAGCTAAAAGTCTTGATGAATTCTCTTTTTTTTTTTAGAAAGAGGACGGTACCCCAATTTTATTAATCTGCCCTCACTTTTGGCGGAGGAAAACCGTGGTAACAACCCGACGCCTGAGGGTTACAAATACACAATAAGTCCAAAACCCAGGCATCAAAAACTATAAAGGCTAAATAAAACATTACAGGACAGACCAAAGCACAAACTAAAGGGCGAAACACGATCGAGAACCTGCGAGAAAAAACATAGAAAAACTAGAGGGTAAAACAAAGAACTTAAAAGAAAGACAAACCTGGGGTTCTGTGATGCATTTATTTCTAAGCAAATCCGAGCTCCATCTGTGCCGGTGGCACACTTAGTGGGATTATCACGGCGTATGTATTTTCCAATCGGTGTCGTGAGCATCTTTAAGAGGGAGGCATGATAGAAGTTGGGCGGTAGTCCCGGTAGGAAGACCCAGACAGGGACCGATGGAGGCTCAAAGTCTTCATCAAACTCCGGTGACCAAGCAAAGGGCCGGTAGGGGACACCCTCTATATCACACGATTCCCTTGACAGCGCCTTGAGAAAGTCGAGCTCATTGGACATTCGTATGAAAATATTCCTGGGACGTTGCATGGCGGAGACGACGGGCAGGGATGACAGACCCCAGCGTCTACAAATGAAAGCCCGAATACTATCAAGCGAGGGTCTCTGTCGGAGGAACTTCACAACCATGGAAAATCTGAAAGGTTCGGCCGTTTTAGCTAATTCCTCAGAGGAAAATGAGAAAAAAACTTCACCATCCACGTATTTTGGTTGCCGGAAAGGGACTGCCACCTCCGGCAGTGGTTGGGGCACTATCGAAACCAGATCGCGAACGACCGAGGAGGGCCAGCCATGGGGTGCTGGCCATCAACGGCCGCCATGCAGAGTACGTGAGCGGCAAGAGGATATGAGAAAGATGAAAAACAGGGCAGAGGAGAGAGCGTTTTTTTAGATAGAATTGATATGATGGTCTTGATGAATTCTCAAATGCTCAAGCTGATAGAAATTGTGATTTTTCTTTCTTTCTTTATTTATTTGCATTTACCTATCAAAAATTTTATTTATTTATTTGCATTCCTGTTATAATATTCTAACAATCCTTCTTACTTTGATCTGGATTCTGGAGAGCCAGAAGCATAACTTGAGGGCATAAATTGAGAAGTGGGATGAACTTTCTGTCACCCTCTATGTGAAAATTTATTTAGTTTTCTATAAATGCAGCAAGTGTGGAAAATTGTACCTCCGTATTTCATCAACCACCGTAATAACCAAGCTCAGACCGCTGAAGAATTGTTCACCGAGCAACATCGGGACTTGGTAGAGAAGGGCCGAAAATGGATAGATCAAACAACAAAAGCATGCACTATTGTTGCTGTCCTAATAGCCACTGTTGCTTTTACCTGTGCATACACCATCCCCGGCGGTTCCAACTCAAAAACAGGCCATCCATTGCTCCTCGAGGAAACTCCATTTCGCACCTTCGCAGTCTTAGACACGTTATCACTCTGCTTCTCCCTGACTTCCGTGGTAGTTTTCCTATCCATTATGACATCGAGAATGTACGAACGAGATTTCCGGAGGTCTCTTCCGTTGAAGATCGCAATCGGCCTAAGTACATTGTTCTTTTCCATGACGGCCATGATGGTTGCTTTTGCTGCTACACTCGTGCTTATGATACAACAGAGGCTACATTGGGCTGCAATCCCAATTTATACATTGGCATGTTTCCCGGTCACTATTGTCCTTGTTCTCTAGTTCCCTCTCTATCTCAATATTGTTTGGTTTACTGTGAGTGATCTTCTGCATAGTTTCATTGACTTGCTTCCTTCTGGAACAAGTATGGTTCGGAAACGGCCTCTGCGCTAGGACTTGGGGGTTGTTATTTAGCTATGCGCGTCTGATTTACCCCTCCTTTGGTTTCCGGCAGGTATGTTTTTTGCTTTTTTTTTTTTTGAAAAGATGTATTTTGAGTGTGTTTCATTTTGTTATCTTTCTCTTTTCCTAATATGTATTGTGCTATGAATAATGTAAAATACAACACTCCAAATAAATATTATTTGCATTTTTTCATTTAAGGATATATGGTACAATTTTATTTATTTATTTATTATTGATACCAGATGTCTAGGAATAACGTTCTGAATAATCCTAAGGTATACATGCCTTAGGTAAGGAGTTTTCCGAAAGTCCGGTAACTTCATAAAAAAAAACCTTTCAATCTGATAGCTCATAGAGATAATTGTTTGCATCTAAGGGAATTTGAATCTTGGATCTAGGAGAGAGTATAGCACTAAGAGCAAGACCTTACCACTTAAGCCAACCCGTGTCACCTAATACCAGAGCTCAAACTATCACACATGTTGCATAATCAAATTCCTCATACTCAAATATTCAAGATTCAATCACTTGCGCCTGTTCAACAGCACATGGTTCCCATTCACCGATATAATTCTCTATGTTTTGTGGACAACCGAGAGATTGCAATCGATCGATTCTAATTTTGCAGGTTTATATCATTTGATATCAGAGCCATATTTTCAATCAAGTCTGATTCTATTTTTTAATTCTTGTATCTTTAAATTTAATTCCAGGGCTTCATTCTTCTAGAGTTGTAAAAAAAATGCAAAAATTTTCTTGTTCCTAGGGTTTCCGTATTACTCTATCATTAGGGTTCTTTGTGTTTTGGTCTTGGGCTGCCATATTGATTAGGAGCCGAAAATTGTATCATCTAGGGTTTCTAAATTCTAGGATTTCTTGCATCTCTAAGTTTGTTAATTGTTTCGAGTGTCGTTTCATTGATTCTCTTTTATCTTCTTGTCAATTTTTGTGTGTTTGAATTTTATTATTTGATTGTCACAATTGAATATTGTTGTTTGTGATTGAATTAATGAGAAAGTAAAAGAAAAGAAAGGAAAAGAAAAGAAAAGAAAAGAAAGGAAAAAAAATTGAAAAAAAAAAGAGTAGATTGTTTTTTTGATTGAACCTCATCATCAAAGGGGGTTGAATATATCATTATAGTTGGTATCTTGTTTTGTGATTACTCATTCTCTTGTATAATTTTGAGTCTCGTGTCTTTAGACCTCCATTAATTCTACCTAATTTACTGCTTTCCCTAAACTTAAAATTCAATGCAATTGAATGCCCCCCGTTTGGTTACACAGATGAGATGAGATGAGATGTTTTAAATAGTAATGAATAAAATATTGTTATAATATAATTTTGTAATATTAATTTTGTATTGAGATTTGAAAAAGTGAAATTGTTTATTATATTTTCTACGAGAATTTAAAAAAGTTGTAATGATGAGTTGAGATGAGATGAGATGAGTTTTTTAGTTTTGTGTAAATAAACAAGGATTATTGCCCTCTTTTAGGGCTGGGCAATGGGCTTCTACAACCCCACCTTCTTGCGCAATTTCCCTACTAGAGGGATAGGTAAGCAACCTACCTGCCCTGGGTGTGGGTGCGGGCGGGTGCCTAACTAAAGCTGAAATTTCACCCATCCGCCCATATAATATATAATTATATATTAAAAAATTCATATAAATACATAACACCCTGATTATTTACTCTCTCTCGTTTCTCCTTAGCCGCCAACCTATTTTCTCCTCATATCATGGAGTACTTTCCCTTCATCTCAAGCTAGCTTCGTGTCTCTATATTGTGATACTTCATCTTCTTCTTCTTCTCTCTCTCTCAGTCATCATTTTCTTCTCCACCCACGATCAATCCACAATTTACAACGGTTTGTCTACGACTTGGTTGGGAGTCTCTATGACCTGAAACCATGGTTGCCAACTTGCCGCTGTAGATCTGTAAGTCAAAGACCCACAATTGTAACCATGGGTCTAGGAACTTTATGAGCCATTATCATGGTCGTGGGTCATGGTCATGATTGTGGATATATGTTTCTATGCACAATTATGAGGTTCCTTGTTGGTTATATGCAATTTTTTGTTTTTAAATTTTTTTTTTTTTTTGTGAAGAATATGTTATTGGACCAGGTGCCTAAACGGTGATGGTTTCAATCCGCTTGCTCGACAAGCGGTGTAGATGGTAAGAGATGTGAGCGAGTACAGGATGCGAGAGTAAGATTTAACCACTTGTCTAGGCAAAAACGAGGTGCAGGAGGGGTGCTACCCACCCATGTCGGGCAGGTAGCACCCCTACCTATTTTATTACTTTCCCAAGCGCTTTTATAGAGACAATTAGTTGAATGTCCAATCCATTGCCTGCCTCCATCTTTGTGAACATTTGACGATTTCTATTTGCCATAATCCACCACTACTTGCAGATTTTACAATTTGTCTCTCGGCAAGGAGTCCCACAAATCTTCTTAGAGGAGTGTGAAAGTTTTATGATACTGCATGCATTGCGCAATGGATCTTGAGAGTGACTGAAGGGATCTCAATCTCCTACCTTTATATATGAGATTATTGTAAGAAAATAATTTTCTCATTAAAAAAAAGAAAGATCACAAATGAGATATAAGAGTCTCTTTATCAAACAACTTAATATTATTATGGAGAAGTGTACACTTAATATCATCTATGTTTAACATGTTCAACCGAGATGATAATGTTGAATAGAACATATAAAAAAAGCTTGGAGAGGACTTAAAAGAGAATGGTAAAAAAATCATCTGTGATGACTATTTTATTATGTGTGTAGAAAGTATAATAAATAGAACCTTTCAAAAAAAAAATAAATAGAAAAGGAGATAGAGAACAGAGAAGGAGGGAGAGAGAATTTGAGAACTACCATTTCGCTATTCTCAATTGTTTTTTAGTACATAACATCTGTCCCTATTTATAGATAAATGAGACTAGTTAGAGAAATAATAGAAATACAATAACTCAATAATACTAATTGGTAATAACTGATTTATACAATAAACTAAATATGCTAGAGAATAAGTCATATTACCATACTTAATAGAATATTATGAATATATTCTTTAATAAGTATGGTAATATTCTAGCTAATTAACAATACTGTGTGTAGGGGTGTAGAACCAGGCTGGAATTTTTTTTTTTCGATCCTGTCTGGTTTGAAACTTGAAATTTGGATGCATTTGGGCCGTTATCCGCCTCTATTACACCCAGGCGGGTAAGATAAACTCGGATTCAGTTTTGCGACACAAGTGTCTGTAACCGGATCCTTTTTTTTTAATCCATGCTTCCAAAACAAGATGAACAAAGCTTCTACTTCCGATCTAGTTAATCCAATCCAGATAATGAAAATCAAATGTGTAGAGTAATACCCAGAAGAGAAAAGGTAACAAACCCTGAAGGAACAAATCTTTCATTCACAAAAAAAGAAAAAGAAAAAAGAAAACAGAAAGAATTCAAGAAAATCACCAAATTTAGCATAAGAGTACTAACAATGATCATTACCTCTATGGCCATGGCGTTAACGGCTTTCAAAAGAAAGAAGTGAGTAAAATTGATGATCAACAATAATTTGTTTTGTAAATTAATATTTTACATTGTGATGTAACAACTATGTTATTTATTTTGCATTGTTATTTATTTTATTTTTAAATTTTTTTTTAGAAAGTGTTAAATATATTTTTTAAATAATCTAGGTAATTTAAACATGATATCATAATTTTAAAAAATGCTATAAAAATATTTTTTAAAGTTTAAACAGTTTTTTTTTGAAGTATTAATAAATCCAGATTAAATCCGGCCACAATTCAGATTTCTGGATTTATAGCTAAAAAAGGGAAAAAAATCAAGATATCCGGATTGAATTTGGGAGG
Source organism: Carya cathayensis (assembly GCA_011037825.1). Lineage (NCBI taxonomy): Eukaryota > Viridiplantae > Streptophyta > Magnoliopsida > Fagales > Juglandaceae > Carya > Carya cathayensis. Next base: position 90,938 of record QGSO01000863.1, read on the forward strand.
ATAACCGCCTCACTACAAGATAAGCGGGCTTTTGTGGCTCAAATTTAGTGACCAAAATGACTATTTCCGACGAAACCATCGAAAATAGTCATTTTGGTCACTAAATTTGAGTCACAAAAGCCCGCTTCTCTTGTAATGTCTAGTTTTTAAAATCTGGATCCAGTTGCACACCCCTAACTATGTGTGTATATATCTATTTTACTTTTAGAGAATTTCTAGGCCAAACATTTAAGTTCTTAAGAAGTCATTACATACATTATATGCATGTACTTTAATTTTTTTTTAAATAATATGGCATATTTTTCAAGAGAAAAATTAATGAAATGTGTATATATATATATATATCAAAAATTCTATATACAGTTATTTTTAACGTACTCTTTTGTGTATTTTAGTAATGTAATTGGCTGTATATTAAAAAATAATTAATGCAGCCAATCATATCAATGAATATTGCATAAAGAGTATGTAACAGTGATTGTACATAACATTACTCTAAGAAAATGAATTGAGTCATCAAGGATTGGATCGGAAGTTTTTAGGCGTTGTAGCCAATTGATATTTACTAATTCGCATAAGGTTATAACATAAACGAAATGAGAGTCGAAATTAGATGACACCATTAATAATGGCCGTTCGACGCTAGCTAGCGAGTTAATTATGGAGATACTTTTACTGGAGATGCGTTCAAAGTTGCATGTGTGGTATTCTTCAACTCACCCATTGTCTCAAACGATTAAATTTAGAAGAGCTAAATTCAAATTTTCAATAAATTTATATCTTAACATGCATTCTCATGTGTAGACTTTTTTAACATATATGATGAGTATGTGAAATATTTAATTAAATAGAGTGGTGTGTATATCATGTTTAATTAAGCACACATTCTCTTTGTGTTTAATTATATCATGTTTAATTAAGTACAGTCTATTTAAATGTTTAAATTGATAAAAAGAGTCGAATTTAATCTTTTAATATTTTATATTATAACAATATATATGTGTGTGTGTGTGTGTGTGTGTGTGTGTCAAGTGGGTATGAACCTATTATTTTAAATAAAAAAATACCGTCGATCTAATGCTAGATGGATAGTGCCATATCAACACGATACATCGACAAGAGTTAGATGGGAAGGTAGAATATAGCATATATATCTGATTGAGGTTTGGGTTTTAGGTTAATTAGGATCTGTTTAATATTTTCCAGTAAATTTTATAAGGAGTCAATTGAAAATGAGTAATGAAAATGTTATTATATGACACATTAACCTCGCTCTTTATCAGTTTTTAATTAAGTAGATTAATTAACTGATTATTAAGATAATTTTCTTGGTTGTTTATTCTCTTCTCACAATTAGGATTTAAGGATCTCAATAAAGAAGGCCGCAATGTTCTTATTAATTACTACAGAAGTGCTACATACAGTCGGCACATGCAAACGGGATGCAAACGGGATGCAAACGGTAGTACGAAATGAATAAAAAAAAGTTATAAAAATAGTTTTTTATTTATGTGGGTCCCATATTACTTCACTTTTTTCAAAGCGACTGCATGCCGCTTGCACAACTACGACTGCAAATATCATTTCTCTAATTACTAATTTCTGCTCTGGGCTACCGCTATATCACAAATAAAAAAATAGTCCTGAAAAAGGAAGAACGTGTTCCCCGAAAAAGAATCTGAAGTACAAAGCAAAAGATAGCCAGTCACGTTCTTGTACTTAATAAAGAAAAAGAGGGAAGAAACGAAGCAATCATTAGTAGCATGGGATTCTGAGTAAAGGCAACAAACATGTTGATTTTAGGTTTTCGACAAGATAAACAAGTAATGCAACAAACTATCAAGATTGATTCAAGAAATCACAAACAGAAAAATACAAACAGATTGTAAATGAGAAAATGGAACGAAATACCAAGAACACGAGGATTTAACGTGGTTCGATCCATTCGGATCTACGTCCAGAGGGGGAACTGGCCAGAGATCGTGTTATTCATGCTTCAAATCGCAACAGAGGTAGGTTACAAGATTCAGGTCATCAAAATGACCTTAACTCCCTCTCAATCCCTTTCAGATTACAAGTTTCTCTCAAACCCTAAACCTCTCTCTCGAAGCCCTTTTGTATTTTTCCTTTACGACTCTGTTTTTCTCTTCTGTGTACAGTGGCCATCACATGGCCTTTTATACTACAGACTCATACCACGGCCAACCCTAATGCATATGATCTAAACACGTGGCCTTGTAATAACCACTGGATTACACGAACAGAATTAATACATGTAAAATTATAAGAAAGTCCTTATATACAAATTATTGACACAGAACACAACAATCTCCACCTTGTCATCAATTTGATATCAAGGTTCCCCATCTCTGGCCAGATCCCTCCTTTTAATCCCTGGTCAGCTCTCCTCCATTCTGATCAAGTCTAGGCAGTGCCTGAACTTTGATCTTGGCAATGGTTTGGTCATCATGTCTGCTGGGTTTTCTTCTGTTGGCACTTTCTCCACATTGACAGTACCACCTGCAACCACATCTCTAACAAAATGAAGTCTAATGTCAATATGTTTTGATCTTTCATGAAAAACTTGATTTCTTGTGAGATGTATAGTGCTTTGATTATCACAGTAAACTGTGATGTTACCCTCAAATAAACCTAGTTCATTTGTTATTCCTCTCAACCATAAAGCTTCCTTTATAGCCTCTGTCATGGCTATGTATTCAGCCTCAGTTGTTGACAAAGCTACAACTGATTGTAAATTAGATTTCCAACTCACAGCACCACCAAAGGCAGTGAATACATAGCCAGTCAGAGACTTCCTTGTATCCAAGTTTCCAGCAAAATCAGAATCTACAAATCCACATATTTCTTGACTACTTAACACATTGCCACCAAAACTTAGCCCTAAACATGAGGAGCCTGTTAAGTATTGAAACACCCACTTCAGTGCTTGCCAGTGGGGTTTCCCAGGGTTTCCCATGAACCTACTAACTAGACTAACAGCATAGGTAAGGTCTGGTCTTGAACAGACCATTGCATACATGATACTACCTACCATACTTGCATATGGTATTTTTATCATAAATTCCCTTTCATCATTAGTATTAGGGGACTGATTTGCAGAAAGTTTAAAATACTGACCTATTGGAGTACTCACAAATTTTGCTAAATCCATGCTAAATCTTTTAAGTACTCTTTGTAGATATGTTTTTTGTGATAAGTAGAGTAATTTCCTTTTTCTATCTCTAATTATCTCCATACCTAAGATTTTCCTAGCAGGTCCAAGGTCTTTCATCTCAAAAACATATTTTAAAATTTCTTTTACATGCTCAATTTTACCCTTATCTTTACAAGCAATGAGCATATCATCCACATATAATAAAAGGTAAACAGTGACATTATCAGAAACTTTAAAGTATACACAGCTATCATAATTGCATCTTTTAAAACCATTCTCAACCATATGTGTGTCAAATCTTTTATACCACTGTCTTGGGGATTGTTTTAGTCCATACAAAGATTTTTTTAACAAACACACATGGTTTTTATTGGATTCATTTATAAAACCTTCAGGGGGCTGCATGTACAGAGTTTCTTCTAATTCACCATGCAGAAAAGCAGTTTTAACATCCAACTGTTCTAAAAACAAGTCATGATAAGCAGTGTATGCTAACAACAATCTGATTGAACTGTGTTTTACTACAGGAGAGAAAATTTCATTGAAATCTATACCTTCTCTTTGTGTAAAACCTTTTGCCACTAACCTAGCTTTGTACCTAGGTTTTTCAACTCCAGTTATACCCTCCTTTTTCTTGAATATCCATTTAGACCCTATGATTTTTGCTTTTTCAGGTTTTAACACCATTTCCCAAGTCTTATTCTTATAAAGAGATTCCATTTCTTCTTGCATTGCAAGAAGCCAATTATTAGATTCTTTACTATGCATTGCTTCTTTATAACACCTTGGTTCAGGATCTTCAATGTCTTGTGCTACAGAGAGGGCATAGGCTGTTATATCAGCTTGTGCAAATCTCAATGGTGGTCTTATAACCCTTCTTGATCTATCTCTTACAAGGTTATATGAGTCAGTGGCTTTCCCTTGATCACTTTACAAGTTAGATCTTGAATCATCTCCAGACTGTATAAATGTTTCTTGAGGCAGTGAGTCCAAGGACTCCACCTCAATCTGGACTTTATCTGGGGCAGTAGTAGGTTGAGTCTCAACTGAATCCTGTTGAGATCTGGCCATTTGTGACTCATTAAAAGTCACATCCCTACTTATTATACACTTTTGTTTTCCAGGTTCCTCTATCCATAACTTATAACCTTTTACTCCTTCAGGATACCCAACAAAAATGCATTTCACAGCCCTAGGTTCCAGTTTGTCAGTTTTAGTGTGTGCATAAGTAACACAACCAAATACCCTCAGATTACTGTAATCTGAGGGTTTACCAGTCCATAATTCTTGGGGAGTTTTACAGTTAATGGCAGTGGATGGACTCCTATTTATCAAATACACAGCAGTACTAACTGCCTCCGCCCAAAAAGTTTTAGGTAATTTTGCATTGGACAACATGCACCTAACCCTCTCAAGAATTGTTCTATTCATTCTTTCAGCTAGGCCATTCTGTTGAGGTGTTTCCCTCACTGTCCTATGCCTTGCAATACCCTCCTTTTCGCAATAGTTATTAAACTCATTTGATAAGTATTCAAGTCCATTGTTTGTTCTAAGTTTTTTAACCTTCCTCCCAACTTGATTTTCAACCAAAGTTTTCCATTCCTTAAACTTATTAAAGGTATCACTTTTATGTTTAAGGATATAAACCCAAACCTTTCTAGAATAATCATCAATAAGGGATAGGAAATAATTTCCCCCACCATGAGAACTGACCCTAGCTGGCCCCCACAAATCAGAATGGACATAGTCCAAACTTTGTTTAGTGGAATGTGTACCAAGTTTGAAACTAACTCTAGTGGACTTGCCTAGTATACAATCTTCACAAAAGGGTAGGTCTCCTAGGTCTTTGTCACCAAGTAACCCCTGATTTTGGAGTTCCTTTAAGCCTTTAGGGCTAACATGCCCTAGTTTTTTATGCCAGAGTACAATATTATTATCCAAAAGTTTCTGGACAGCAGAGGCATGTCCTCTAATAGTTTGACCTACCAGGATATAGAGACCATTCTTTATCTCCCATTTCATTACTATTAAGGACCCTTTAGCTACTTTAAGGACGACTGACTCAGACTTAAAAGAGCAACCAGATTTATCAAGCATTCCAAGAGAAATCAGATTTCTCTTAAGGTCAGGTATGTATCTTACATCTTTTAGTATCTTTTCCACACCATCATGCAATTTTAATCTGATTGTACCAATTCCAAGAACTTTGCAAGATTCATTATTACCAAGTATAACATGTCCACCATTAAAATCAGAGAAAGTTTCAAACCAAGATTTACACGGGCACATATGAAAAGAACATCCTGAATCTAAAATCCATTCATTACTAGATTCAGTCTCGGAGATACAAAGTACCTCAGCACTCTCATAGCCTTCAGATGCAACAGATGCATTTCCCTCATGTTTAATCTTATCACACTCTTTCATTTTCTTTTCGGGGCAATCTTTCTTGAAATGTCCCTCTTTATGGCAAAGGAAACACTTCAATTGTTTTCCTTTTGATTTTGATCTACTCTTATTCTTCTTTCCTTTATAACCAGGTTTATCAGACCTTCCCCTAGCCACTAACCCCTCACCATTCTGAGGTTTAGCTTCAGAATTATTCTGAAGCTCCCTTGCATGCAATATAGATTGCACCTCATCTAATGACAAACTCTCTCTGCCATACATAATTGTTTCTTTTAGGTTAGCATATGAACTATCAAGGGAACTCAGTAACATTATAGCTTGATCCTCATCATCTATAGTGATGTCTATGTTAGCAAGATCTAGGATGATTTTGTTAAATTCATCCAAATGATCTTCAATAGACATTCCCGGGGTCATTTTAAAAGTATACAGCTTTGTCTTCTTGTGAAGACGATTGGCCAGGGACTTGGTCATGTGGAGAGTTTCTAGCTTTAACCAAATCCCTGCAGCTGATTCTTCACTGGCTACCTCCCGTAAGACCTTATCTCCTAAGGAAAGAATAATGGCACTATGTGCCTTTTGCAATATTTCGGGTTTAACCCTTTCTAATGTAGAGGAACTTGATTGTTCCTCTGAGGACCCTTTAGACAGCTTCTTGTCTCCAAGAAGTGCTTCTTGGAGACCATGCTGTACTAACAGAGCCCTCATTTTAATATGCCATAAACCAAAATCATTTTTTCCTGTAAATTTCTCCACCTCAAACTTAGCAGACCCCATCTCGACCTAGGCTCTGATACCACTTGTTGATTTTAGGTTTTCGACAAGATAAACAAATAATGCAACAAACTAGCAAGATTGATTCAAGAAATCACAAACAGAAAAATACAAACAGATTGTAAATGAGAAAATGGAACGAAAATACCAAGAACACGAGGATTTAACGTGGTTCGATCCATTCGGATCTACGTCCACAGGGGGAACTGGCCAAAGATCGTGTTATTCATGCTTCAAATCGTAACAGAGGTAGGTTACAAGATTCAGGTCATCAAAATGACCTTAACTCCCTCTCAATCCCTTTCAGATTACAAGTTTCTCTCAAACCCTAAACCTCTCTCTCGAAGCCCTTTTGTATTTTTCCTTTACGGCTCTGTTTTTCTCTTCTGTGTACAGTGGCCATCACATGACCTTTTATACTACAGACTCATACCACGGCCAACCCTAATGCATATGATCTAAACACGTGGCCTTGTAATAACCACTGGATTACACGAACAGAATTAATACATGTAAAATTACAAGAAAGTCCTTATATACAAATTATTGACACAGAACACAACAAAACATATAATTCTTTGCTTGATGCACTCTAAATTGAAAAGGAGGGAAGAATCAAGTGAATCATACTCTCTACCATATGATCCTCACTTAACCAAATAATTAACCCATGCATGCAATGCTAATCTTTTCTCCTAATAATTAATGTCATGTGTATATATATATGACGAGGGAGTCCTAGCTAATTCGAGCCAAACACAAAGCTTCTCTTGCTCTGTCTCACTGAAATTACCATCGCCGACCATGGACCAAAAACAAGAAATCCAGCCTGTTAATCCTGCAGTGAAAAAAGAACAAGCCGGAGGGAGTCAGCCGCAGAACTCGGCACCGTCTAGCGAAAAAATTCAAGAGTTGATCCATTTTAAAGAAATTTATGAGGGCATCATGAAAGGGGACAGGGAAGAAGTAATGGCCAAGTACACAAAACTAAAGAGTAGCGACCCTTCTGTCCGCTCAACTGTGTTCAAGGATACCATCCTGCACATAGCAATCTACATGGGACAAGAGGACATCGCAAGAGAGATCCTGAAGAACTGCAGTCAGCGGACTCTACTTAAGGGAAATGCGATTGAGAACACCGTTCTCCACGAGGCTTCGGAAGCCAACATGATTATCCTTGCCAGGGATCTGTTAATATCAGCTCCAGGCTTGCTGGATAAGGTTAACAAACACGGGGAAACAGCTCTCTTCAGAGCAGCCCACTTTGGTCGCGCTGAAATGTTCGCTGTCCTAGCTGATATATAGCCCAGAAAGAGCGGGACCGGCAAGGAACAGCAGTACTTGAACCTCATTTGACAAGAAAAGATGGAACAACCATTCGCAAATTACAATTGTCGCTGGCTTCTTTGGTGAGGCTTTATTTTATTTTCTCTTTCTTTCTTTCCTTGATCTCCTCAAAAAATGGTGGGATCTCATCTTTCTAAGGTCGTTTTTTATTTTTATTCTTTTTCTCTCGTACGTGCTTAACAAATAGTACTTTTTTCCTGGCCTATTTGAACTGCCATTAACGCAGGTCTTGCATTGGAAATAGCTAAAAGGTATAATAAAGATTTAGTTAAACGAGAAATTGAAAATAGGAGGCCAGCTGGACTTCAGCTCCTCTCATGCATTCCATCAGCATTCGAGAGCTCCACCAATTATGGATTAATCAAGAGATTCATTTATCACTGTATTATCCTCGATCCCTTCGTCTCTATATATACCGCATTTTATTTAATAAAATAAAAATAAGATGATAATATAGTATATAAAATTTTTATATATATATATTTGTGTATATTTATATTTAAATACGATCTTTCTACAAAGACGCGCCATAAAATATATAATTCCTCTTTTATTGGTTAAAATCTTGCAATATTTATCTGTTCTCCAATAGTATAAAATTGAATGGATTCAAAAACTTTTTTAATATTTGGTGATCAAGCGTTGAAATTCATTTCACTATTCTACAATTTTAAGTGCTATTGATCCACTACAAGAAAATATGCTTTTCCCAGCATTTTTATAATTGCTGAAAAAAAATTCGCTGCTTATGGGTATTATATCCAACGATTTTTACATTGCTCCATATAAGCTAGCTATAATGGAAGGAAACGGAAACAAAAAGGTGTTTCTTTTTATTGCAGCGATTATGTGGATAATAGCAGCAACTATCGGTGCTGCTAATTAAAATTTTTTGTTGCAGCGCTTAGGAACGTTGGAACAAGTGAGGCGCCAAACACATCACCATTTCCCTTTATTTTCCCCCAAGTCTTTTCGTCCCAAACAGTACCTTTAGTCCCAAATCTGAACCCCATTCCCCCGACCCAGCTTCTTCGGCAAAATCCCCTGCATTTTCCCCCAACCTATCTCCTGCAAATCCCCTACATTTTCCCACTGATTATCGGCGCTTTGAAGCTAGGTTTCACAAGGCACACACGTGCACGTAGTTCTCTTCCTTTCGGAATCTTCATTTTCCCACCCACTTCTCCATCCGGTTGGTGTTTCTCGCGGCTTTCCTGTACATTTCAAGCAACGAAGACTATTATTGCGAGTTTGGGTGTTCAAGTGGCTCTATATTTGGCTGGGAACTCACGGTGTTGGGTTGAAATTGGGGAATCGACCGGCGTTGTGTTTTCGGGGACAGATTTTTCAACCTGAAGGTATTGTTGTTTTCTTCTTCCCTTAAGTCGCATAAAAGCTCCCCCTTCATGCATGTATTTATGTTGAAGTACCTTGCCTGATTGTTTGCACATTAATGAAATTTGTTTCACTGTCAATCCGATTCCCATCTTCTTCCTCTTGCACCAAGGGCTTCTGTTTGTTGTGTACGGGGTTGTCTAAGTTCTGTTTTTTCCCCGATTCCAGCGTATATATGAAGCTCCTCCAAGAAAAATTGAAACGCGTTCTGGTATAATAATAACTATAGAGATCGATTTTTCTCTTCTTTAATTTGTTGGCTTACGGAGATATTATTATCTTCCTCTCTTGGTTATTTTGCATTGGTGCTTATGATTGTACTGCTAGCTGATACAATATTGCTATTTAGAACAACCATATATCAATATAATTTGTGCTCTTTTTGCCATGCATGCACTGCTCGCTGTGGATTGAATTGGGTTATCATTATATTAATTAGATGCAAGAGAAGGTTGATCTCTATAAACTTACATGTGCAAGTTTTCTGGAGATAGAAGAATAAATTTGCAGTAAAATCGATTCATGGATGCAAATTTTCATATTATGGTTAATATATAATATGAATGTGTGATGAGAGAGTTGCGTGATATCAATGCTTGTGAAGACACATAATAATCATATTGAATAGAAGATCAGGACTGCTTGTGACTAGATCAGCACATATATATAAAAGCTAGCTAGCTTCTGGATCAAACAACTAGAACTAGTGCATGCATTATTGGAGAAAAAACAAAAAACATTTGAAACGTCCAATCCAGTACAGTACTTCACCAAATTAATTAACTAATGCTCCTCACATGATATCTATATATTACATGTTGGTTATGGCACATTAATTAAAAATCTAATGCTAAATGATTTATAATGGCCACTTTTTTCTTCATCTCATGTCATTCGATTGAGTGAATTAAATGCATGGCCACCAATTGTCTTCTTCCATAACTATATTAATTGCATATTCTTCGATCGAGAGGTCGTTTTCCAAGATTGCTTTCTATTCACTTCTTTGAATATACATGATATGGTTTTCATGAACATGGATAACTTTATTTTGCATTGATTGTTCTTCAAATAGAATAATTATAAAAAATGGCCATCTTTTGCCATCTTTACGCATAGCCAGCGACAAAAGGTGCTGAAAAAGTTGTTGTAGTAGTTGCCCCCTAATTAATTAACATATCATGCTCCCATTTATTATATATATATGGAAAGAGAGAGAGAGAGAGAGAGAGAGAGAGAGAGAGAGAGAGAGAGAGAGAGAGAGAGAGAGGAACAAGAAGAAGAAGAGAGATTCTCAAATTCATCAATGTTTACACATCCAACTAATCTCCCACTAATAACAACTTTCACCTCAATACTGTTTAATTTGTACATCTCATAATACTACCACTTATACATTCGCCCAAAAAATAGAAAAAGGCAACTTTTATTTATTTGTATATACGTACATACATACATACATACTAACTAATCTGGAGTGTCTTCTCTGTTTTTTTATAATTATAGCTATGATCTACTTGAAGGGAAGATTATTACAGATAGCCGGATGATCAGAAAATGACCAAATTTCTCTTCCTATAATACACAATTTATTTTATACATACATACAAGAATTTTATGGCCACCAATATATGTACTCCTTTAAGTTTGGCCTTTATTTTAGACCCCCCCATACAGTACTGCAGAAGTAACTCAGTTGTAAGGCAACCCAAAATCCATAGGGTAGGATTTGTTCTAGTTCTTCAGAACCTGGCCTATGACTATAGGATTTGGTATAGAGTTCTTTATATGGAAGGAGGAGGAGTTTGACATTTAAAAATAACCTATATAAGATATCAAAAAGAGAGAAGGGCAATTATTTGGAAGTTTATGAATCAATTACTGAACTGGAAATCAACTAAAGGAAAGGAGGGAACATCTTTCATCAACTCCTCCAAGTCCCATTCCCCCATTCTAAGCTCTTGATCTACCTCCCAACAATTTCCAACCCGAGCTAAGTTTTCTGCTCTGTTAATGTTGTTGTTGTTCATGTTATGGAAGGTGTTATTATTCATTGCCCTCCTATATGTATTTTCTATTTCAACTTTCTCCTCAAGGCCTATGCTCTCTAAAGATGGAACAAACATTTCCCCATCAAACCCAATATCAACATCTCCAAGGGCCCCATTTCCTCCAGGAAGATCATCTCCATATTACTCTAAAAATATGGTTACTATTTTTTTTTATAAGTACTCTAAAAATATATAGCTTTTGAGAGGCAATAATATTATCTTCTTAACACTGTAAGCGGCGAGCATAGAAAGAAGCCATATATACTAAATGTAGAGTGAATCTTTGTCTCTGCACATTGTTTTTGGGTGCAATATGGTCAGCCTTTGATGGATACAGTTGGCTTGGATTAGATGCTTTGGTCTGGTCCCCCTAAGCTAGGCCCCAATCTCTCTCTCTCTCTCTCTCTCTCTCTCTCTCTCAAATTGCAGACTTATTACCTTTATCGTGCACGTTGGGTTTCTTTCATGCTTGCCAAATTGGAATCTCTTGCTCGGTGGTGGTGGGGTGGTGACTGGTGTGGGTGGATAGGGCCCACCTGCACCTCCACATCCAAGCAAGAAAGATTGTCTCACTCCAATGCCAATATGCCTTCCTAACCTCATTTACACTAAGCAACATTTATAATTACAAAAAAATCCGGTTAACTTGACCAGTATAGTACCCTGTTTTGGATATGCATTGAATGGACTACTCGAATCGTTCCTTTGCATCTTTCCCACTGACACTTGGCCCCAGGGTTTTAAACAGTAATGATGATGAATCAAGTGACGATGGTGCCTATCAAGAGATTGAGTCATCATATGATTATCCGCTTTTGCATTGTGATGCATGTCCAGTGCAAACTCCACTTAGTAGGACTGATATAGAACCTACCCATATTGATGCACAAGACGACATTGAGTCGGGTGGTGCACGTAGAAAATCACCAGATTTTATTGATGATGGCATGGTTCCATCTGGTTCTGGAGATGCTTATGGTGATTGGGAGTATTCAGATGATGAGGACCCATCCACCGAGGAAGAGTTTGACTCAGAATAGGCAATTGCCAACATAATTCGGTAAGGGTGAATTCTCATACCCAAAACATATGAATATCTATATTTTAAATGCTAATGTTTGAATAATCGGCTGCCAATTTGTTACTCTAGCATGTCCGGCACATTTTACTTGATGTTTGCACAAAATCATACCAGCATTTATAAACCACATATTTGGGTACTTTTTAATCAACCATACTCGACAAGTCTTTATAATTTAATGCCTGATTTTATTAGAATGTGAGCTTATTTTTGTATTCCACGTATCTTGAGGTACATTGGTGTCTTGTCTTCTTAATCCATCACAGGTCGGGTTTGAACGAAAAATCAGTTTGATGTCGTGTTTGTAAAGCCATCCATATTGAGAAAAGCTATCTCAAAATTAGTTGTGAGCGAGGAGCATGAACGGCCCAGGTAGATATAGCCTTCTAATGCTTTGGCAACTAGACTTCTTGTTAGATATGATCCTAACTCAAATGCTATGTGGTTTCAATATAGGTGACCCAGTGGGAGCTAGTGACCGAGGTTGGCCCAGAGGCCGAGTATTTCGTGGTAGAAGACTTGTGCCTTATTCATGCTGAGCTCGCCGGCCACGCGGTGTAAGGATTAGTTCATATCATAGTCCCGAAGATGTGGACGAGGCTAGCTCAGATGACTCCACCCAACCCCCAAGCCATCCATGGGAGCCACCGTGTGCGACCACACTAGATCACGAGCCTAACATGGTCACCTCACCCAGTTTAAGGCTGGAGCTTGATAGAGATCAACTTGGTATAGGTCTTCCCAGGGAACTTTTTCATATTATTGACAATTACATAACTCGGAATGTATAGTGGGTTTGATAGTTCGGTCGATCCCTGATAATTTTTCATTACTATTATGAATTACAGTAGTTGATGTCCCCACGGAGCCACAAAGAGTGACCTCACCCGACATTCCACCCGAGCCTTCAAGAGTTGAAATTGGTATAGTTTAGATTATAGGAATATTTTTCATATGCAAAATATACATATCATGGTGTTACAATATATGCTGTAAATGGTTAAAAGGATATCTGGTTTTTATTGTTATTATGTTCAAAGGTGTGGATGCCCCCACGGAGCCTAACAGAGTGACCTCACCCAATATAGAGGTAGAGCGAGCTGGAGTTCAAATCGGTATAGTCCACATCATTTAACTAATTTTTAAGACGAAATGAGTTAATATGATGGTGTTATAATGAAGTTTTAAATTCCATTATACCCCTAACCATACATTATTATTAATTATGTCATACAGGTGAAGACACCCCCACGGAGCCTCTACAAAACCAGGCACAAAGGAGACGTGGACGTGGGCCAGCCAAGTGCACTGAATTTGAAAAATTCCGGAAGTATGGGAAGGTGCTACTGAAGATTAATGATGGAGAAACCGCACCATGCTGTTCAAACACTAACTTGTTTACAACACGAGTTACGTGGATAGTCAAACATCACTGTGACATGAGTTATCCAAGATGGAGTGATGTACCCCAAGCACACAAGGATGAGTTAATCGATCGTGTTCGGGTAAGACTTTCCACTTTCATGTTGGTGGGTTGAAAGTGGTCGTAGATTATATTGATGACATCACCCTACTTTTGCTTATATGTGTAGGGTGATTTTGAACTTGAATGGGAATTGGAAAACCATCGCTTGACAGTAACAAAACAGCTTCGGAAGAGATTTAATGCATTCCACCATGAATTGCATAGCATATATTTATCCTATGGCAGCCACGATGAAGCATTAGCTGGTGGGACTGAGCGGGTCAACCCCCTTGTTTGGGTTAAGCTATGTACAAGATGGGGTAATGAGGCGTTCAAGGTAAACAATTTTTGTGGTCAATTCTATATGTATTACCATACAATTGGTAATATCACATGGCAGTACATGGATGAATGGTAACCCATATCGATGGACTTAACTAATTGTATGGTTGGACATGGCAGAAAATGTCTACAAAAAATCGGGAGAATAGGAAGAAGCTGGTTATTAACCATACAACAGGTCGCAAGTCCTTCGTGCGGATTCTTGAAGAAAAGGTATTAGGTTTAGCCTTTTATTTTGCCCAATAAAAGTTATACTTCACATTTTCATTTTCAACCAACATAGCATTTATTGGTTACTATAATAAATACCGGGAACAAATCCAAATCCCAGTAGAATATGCTTATATTATATCGGGATTCCTAACTATGTGTACAATTTACACATTCCACACACATGTAGAAGGTTGAATCGGCGAATTTAGTAGACTTCTTCAAGGAAACCCATTGGTCCAAGAAGAATTCTAAATTTGTAACACCTGCGACCGAAGACAAATATGTGAGTATATTTCAGCATATTCAAATATTTGCTAACGGCATGGTAGTTCTTGTTCATTATTGAATTTAAAAAGACTTTTAAATTCCACATGCTTTGTAGTTAATCCATGGTTTATTGGTCGTATTTCAGAACGATATGGTTGGAAAGCTGGATACTCTAGAACCAGAGCAACGAACTGATGAAGCAGCAGCGAGTGTCTTCAGAGAGGTACTTGGTCATAGACTAGGTTATGCAAGAGGATTAGGAGAGATGGTAATCCCAGAGTCTACGAGACAACGGTCATTGGCACGGGAGAAAGAGTACTTAGCTTTGATAGAAAAACATAAGAAAGAGGCTGAATCTTCCAAGAGTGAGATGGAGGCTATGAAGGCAAACATGCAAAGGCTGTTGAAGAGACAAGAGGAAACCGGCCGCCTATTGAGGGCTTTCTTTGCTGCTAACCCATCCCTCCCTGAGTCTGTTCGAGAGACTCAGGTGAGCAGGTTTTTGTGAGAAGAACTGAAAAGTAATTTTTGTGGCTGTTTTGGGTGCATATTTTGTGTCTATCCAATGGTGGATAGACAATATATATATATATATATATATCCGATGGAAGGCGTTACAAATGTTTTGTGGGAGCACGCTGGGTTGGGCAAGCATTTCTTTTTTGGCCCCTTGAGATATCCTGAATTATAGTATGATTGGTTTGGGCAACCTACATGGGACGATTTTAAGCCGTGTGATAATATCAAACAGGTAAATATCGAAGCCACCACTATCTAGATGTTATATCATATTCTCTTGGCATGTTTACAGACTTTACTGCCATGTTGTATTCTCATCCTACTAATTGTAAACTTATGGACTTTGAGACCTTGTTGTACAGGATCACTAATACGATGTATGTACATGGTATGAATGGGATGGGTCACATCACGCGAGTGTTTGGGATAAATATCCAAGGATGCATACAAATATAAACTATCAGAGTATGGGACTGCCTCGAGTGACTGAACGAACAGGTGATGTCATCATTTCCCTCTCTAAACTTGCCGTATTTATTTGATATTTCGCAAGCACGAGTTGAATGACTTGTGAGAAATTCTAATTAATATTCAGTAAGAATTTATTACAGGGTGTAGGTTATGGTGTGGAAAGGATAACATATATATTTTGTATATATGATGTACAAGAATATGAAACAACAAATATTTCACCAAGAAGGAATATTATGGGGCAGTAAGCAAATTATTTACTGATATCCTGGCCCCATCTTAGAATTTGATTTCCAAAGCAAGATGAATAAATTTGTGGTTAAAGATAATGGTGCTTACTGATTTTTAGTAAATACCGATCGATCACAGTTTGTTTTAATATTTGCTTATAGGACTGTAGAGCACATGGTTCAGATGTCGCAGAATGGCTGGATGGGTTTGGGGTGCTGCTGGAAATTAATTCTGTAGTTACGCTGGTAAATATCCGAAGCTGATTCTTATATTTTTAATCTGTTAGTCTGAAAATAAGCTAGCGAACAAGTCCGTACACTTGTACAATAATAGTTACTTCATAGTGATCACAATTATGGGAGAATAGTGTGGAGTTTGTAAATATATCTGTACAAATTAAGATAGTGTACTTCATAATTTACAACACCTAACCAAAACAGATGTGGAAACCACAATCTACCCCAAAAATTATCAAAATTAGTTTCCTCATCTAGCTAAACTTTGCTTTAAAATGTCCCTATCTAACTCATGAATTTTATTACTCCAACTTAAACAAAGTAGCTGGAAGTTTAAGAGCTTGATATCGATGTTGAATAGAAGTATTAAAAAATACATCAACTCAACCATCTTAGTTGAAACGACATCGATGGTTTCATGGAATAAATTAGCTTACGGGTCTTCAAGGTTTCTGTGTAAGGAATAGATTGGTTTATATTCTTTGCTGGTTCTTCATAATGAAAGCATGCAGAATATAATATAGGGTGCATCATAAGCCACATATGAAATTGCTATTTGAATAATCAGCAGGCAAAAAATATGAAAGATTTTTATTAAATACCTGTCTGAAATTCATATATGCTTATATATATATATATATATTCAGATTTATGTTGTAAAAGAGCTAATAAAAAGAAACACAGCAACCCAAGATTGAGAAACAAATGTAGGTAGAAAAACTTCTAATCGCTTATGACTTCCAAGGTGTTTCAACTATGAAGATCAAAGCGTAGATGTACAATACAAGAAACACATGCACAACCAGTTTTATTAATATTATAAGTTAACATTAGATTTTTAACTTATAATATTATAAGTTAAAAATCTAATCTCTTCATTTAATACACTATGATATTCATGCAATTTAGGTAAATAAAGGCTAATTATGACATCATTTTATAGAAGTTTAATAGAAGGTATGAAGCAGTTATGTAAGCATAGGACAGATTGGTTAGTACAGTTTACTCATAGAACAAACAATGAGGCAGCACATATACTAGCAATTAAAGGAAAGTTTATTTTTACAGTGAGAATTGATTTGGGTAGGGGCCATAGGTATATATATATGAGGTTTGAAACCATATGTTTGCCTGCTCTACCACCCAAAGTCAGAAAGGGCTGTCTTTGGTTGGTTAGAATATTATTAAGAATGTAACACGTTTAGAAATCTTCATCCAGATGACATGAGCTCTCGATCGTTGACCAGAGTGGAAATAGAAAATTCTCTCTTTGTGCTCATGCATGTATATGTCCATTAATAGTCATTACATGATCTCATTAAGAAGAAAGTCTTACAGAAAAGTAATCAAAAGATGGCAATGTTTAAAAAACTATAGCATTTTAGCTGTACAAAGGTACAAGGCCGGAATGCTTTGCCAAAAAATGAGCTGAAAGAATGGAGTTAGTTAGCAATAGTAACAAAAGATCTGAAACTTAATGAAGCTTCTTTCATAAACCTTCAACAATCAGAAAACATTAGCATGCAGCTTTCTGAGAGGATAGTTGCAGTGAGGAAGGATTAGAGAGATACTCCTTCAACCGACCCATCTCATGGGCAGCATCCTACATGCTTGGCCTAGCTGAAGGAGTGAACTGTGTGCACATAAGACCAAGCTCAATCATTTCCAGAATGATATCTGTCCATAGGTTATGATAAGCCTGCTGCATTGCAGATGGGGCGCCGCAGCACCTATCCAGTGCTTGTTCAACTATTGCCTCCAGCTTATTTGGATAGTGTCTTTTAACATATTCATGCAAGCTGAACCTTCATGAATAACAACATCTGTAGGGTGCCTTCCTGTCACAATTTCTAACAGAAGTACCCCAAAACTAAACACACCTCCTTCTGGTGAGGCGCGTTGACCCAATCCATATTCTGCAATTTCTCAAGTTGATCATGAGAAATCTCATGTGAGCATAGTACCATTGGACTTATGAAAAAAAAAAAAGAAAAAAAACTATCAAGATTGTCATGATTTGGGCAGGCATGAGCTTTTTATGTTATGATTCATCACTTTATTTTGGACCACTCATATCCTTTACTTTATGTGTTGGAAAATTGGCCCCAAGAATGCAGTACTTGTTGTTATGATTACAAGCATGCATTAATTTGACTTAAAAATTTTGTAATAGCTATGGGAAATCTGTTTATGCTTTTATTAGCAAGATTGAAATGCATTTAATTAGATCTTAAATGCAAAGTAGTTAATGATGTTTTATTCCGCATTAGTGATTATATATATATATATATATTATATGCAGATAAGTAGACAAATGTGTAACCCACGTCGAAAACATTGGTGTAATGCTGTCAGTGTGTCTGCCATTTTCTCTTTGCATATATATAATATGCAGATGCTAATTACGCAAAATGTTGATGTATTCTACATGTATTATTTTGTTCCTACCAGCTGGACATGGATGTGTGCACCACACTGGTCAAAGGGGTCCGGAACCTTTGGGTGCAGCTGTGATGTAGATGTCCCAGCCAACAAGGTGTTGAAGCTTCATGATCTCCAATCAACTGAGCACCCCGAACCTGCTGTAGCGATTAATTGGTGTTTATTGAGAGAATAACTCATGGAAAATTTCTATATGTATAAACTGTAAGGGATATGAGGCTCCGATATATAGTATTTAAAATTCCCTTCCATTAATGCACCAAGCCAATGTATTGATTACTAATAGCTCAATTAGCAAAATTCAGTGTTGTTGCAATTGAATATATATTATATTGAAAATGATATATAATAGAATGTTTGTATTGAATGGGCAGTATATGGTTGTTAAATGGGCAGTATAGTGGATGAATAGAATGTTTGTGTTGAATTTTGGTAATAGTCTGTTGTGTGGTCTGAGTTGGATTTGAATTAGGTATTAAAAAACTTGAGAAACATTCTACGTATGGGGAAGCTCCCAAAAAGCTACTATTAGCTTTGGTTAACTCGCTGGAAGCATAATGTGATTCTGAAAAATTATTCACAACGATGAACTAGTTGCTGCCAATATGAGTAGCATCTATTTTAACTTATATTTGCAGCGTTTATGGACGCGCAGAATAGTTACAGCCACATTTGCAGCGTTTTCAACCGTTGCAAATAATGATTTCTTGCAGCGTACATCGTCATATGCTGGGAAAAATATATATAATGCAGCGTTTACAAATACTGGAAATAATACTAAATGCTGGAAAAAGTATTATTTCCAACGTAATAGTAAAACGCTGGAAAAAGTATTGTGAAATACCCAGCGCCTTATATAGCGCTGAAAAAAGTTAATTTTATTTCCAGCGAGTTAATGTTATTTTCAACATTATTATTACGCTGGAAATATTTTTCCCAACGATTTATTCGAAGTTTGGAACGCACAATGGGAGCAATTTCGTCTATATCTGCAGTGCTATATTTCGCTGGAAATACTTGAATATTTCCAGCGACAATTGTCTATCGCTGTTTTTATTTATAAGTAAGTATACAATTGCGACTACTGTGCAGCGCTCAATAGTTTGCTGCGAAAAATTATTTCCAGCGATTAAGTATGTTTTTTGCGACTATTTTTGACGCTGTAAAAAGCATGTTTTCTTGTAGTGATCATGCATGCATGCACAATATATGGTAAAATATATTTGTCAACTAGTATCTAAATCTCTTATTTAGTAATAAATTAGAGAAATATTTTGGCTATAAATAAATTTCATAAAAGTAAATTTACAAATTAACGTAACTTGATGTAGTATGTCAGATTGTAAAATCACTTTTATTGTAAAATAGATCTAAAATGTCATATAAACCTATGTCAATTTATAAATTTACTTTTGTAAACTCTCTTTGTGGCTTGTAACACTTCTCTTATACTAATTAGTTATGCAAATTTTATATAGATTATTAATTAACATGAATGAATTTTAAAGTCAAGCAATTATTGTATGAGGAGTAATTTTATGCCCATTTATAATTTTTGCCCATCAAATTGCGCGCATAGTATTGGTTTCTGGTGAAAGATATGTACAATAGAATGCTAATAATATCATTCTAGTTTCTCCAAATTTACAACGAGCCCAATTTTGGCAAATTATGGTGTCCATGCAGGCGTTCCCACTAGTCATGATGAGGATTCTCAAAGGGAAAAAGAGAGCCACCGACGAGATGTTTATGAAGTTGGCCATGGAGATGATTATGAAGTTGGTATGAATACACAGGAGAAAAAATCAGAGCACCCTACATCGGGCTACGTCTCTAAGATGGTACTTAAATTTACTTCAGGTACATGATGCAGACGTAGTTTTTTTAATGATTTTTTATTTATTTATTTATTTATTTTTTTGTATTCTATAAAATATAGACAATTACCTGAAACTTGAATGTCGAATAAGATTAAAAAAAAAAAACATTAAAAATAATATTTCAATGATGTGACATTATCAGTTATTACATTAGTTGGTTATAAAAATAAATTACAAAATAGCAGCGTACATGTCGAATTAATAAGATATGTATAAATGTATATGTAATTATATTAAAGTTTAATAAGAGGTATTTTTGGCAGAGGTAAGAAAGATTAACGTATCAATTTGGGAATGTCTTCGCAGAGGTACTCTCTCTCTCTCTCTCTCTCTCTCTCTCTTTCTCTCTGATCTCTCTCTCTCTCTCTCTCTCTCTCTCTGTGACATCTTGCACTTGAACAGGATGGCCGATGATGAAAAATATATATGAAGAGAAGAGAAGGCATGAATCAGCTTTGGAACTCGCCAAGTTTCTAATAATAGAAGATCATGTGTCGTGGGAGGAAAGTATTCCTAGCGAAGGCAACAAAAAAGTGTCACCAGTGATTCCCTCAAACTCGAGAAGTCGAGACGACGGAAATAAGTTATAACCAAGAAAGAAGTCAAACTGATTCTCCTGGGCAGGGGGACAAGAACGAGGGAACAGGGTCTTCTCCTAATGTACCTGCAGAAAGCATTGATCATCCCTCTACGATTCTGGACAGCACTTCGAATGATAAAACCACAAAGACTGCACCTTTGCTTCTGGCAGCGGCCGCGGGAATAATAGAGATTGTCAAGGAGATACTTGATGTGTATCCCCAGGCTGTCGAGCACATATGTCCGGAAACGGAAAGAAACATATTGCATGAGGCCATTAGGCACCGTCGATTGGATATCTTTAACCTCGTAAAGAAGATGGATATACCAAAGGTCAGGCTAGTTCGACAAATTGATAAAAATGGTTACACAATCTTGCATCAAGTTGGAGAGATATGTTACCACACTGAAAGTACCCGCCATCCTGGTCCAGCTTTCCAATTGCAAGAGGAGTTGCGATGGTTCGAGGTATGTAATTAAGCTAGCCCCCTCTTGGCTCTTGCTAATGTCTTGTACCGCTAAGCCAAATAAATCCAAACACACATTCATTATTTTCAAACAAATTTGTCTAGGATAATCTTAAGATAATATCTTTGATCCTTCTTTGGATAAGGTAAGAGTTTGTATTAATCCAAACTATGGATAGCCTATGAGGAGACATGATATATAGCCTACACTCACCATGGGTAATACTAGTCTAAACTTACATAAATTACTAGTATTACATCGAAAGAAAAATGATTTAGTAACAGAGAAATCCCGAAACAGGGTCTGGGTCTCAAGATCAAACCCCCGATGACCTCACCAAGAGCAACCATGCATCAACCATCAAGAGCACGTGCGCAGGTCTGGTTTCAAAATCGAAAGACAATAATTTTCGATCTACTTCAATCAAGACATGTGACGTACGTACAGCAGTGATTTTAATCCAATAAAATTAAATCTCGATCAAACTCTCAATACCTTAACTCGGTCAAAATTTCAAGTTCTTTAAATATCTTATCCTGCTCATGCCACGGGGATTGGAAGTCCGGAAATATATCAGTAGTTTTCTGTCTAGCTACCTAGGTCAGCAATGTACATGCATACAACTTCATATCCATAGCTAGATCAGTAACATATATAGATGTACATGATCTAACATTTTGGTTTGTTTTTTGTTGTTTCCTTGTTTTTTTGGTATTTTTAGTGTTCTCAATTATTTATTGACACGAATATATATAACATTCTATTTCAATAATTCTATATGCATGTACGCAGCGTGTGCGGAAGATAATCCCCCACCACTACGAAATGCACCGCAGCGGCCACAAGACGGTGGGGACCGACGAGACGGTGGGGACCGCCGAAGAGTTTTTCGAAAAATCCCATAAAAAACTTCTCGAGGAGGCACAAGAATGGCTGAAGCGGACCTCGGAGTCTTGCTCTGCTGTCGCGGTTCTTATCGCCACTGTCGCCTTTGCAGCTGCTTACACCGTGCCAGGAGGTTCCGACGAAAAAACTGGGATGCCAATCCTCCTGCACGACCCTTTCTTCTTGGTTTTCACTGTCATGGACGTTCTCTCCCTTGCGAGTGCATTAACTTCCGTAGTCATGTTCCTCTCTATCCTCACCTCACCCTTTCATCTCAAGAGTTTCCGTCACTCTCTTCCTCGGAAACTCACACTCGGCTTCACCTTCCTCTTCTTCTCGGTGGCTGTGACCATGCTTGCTTTTGCTGCAACTATTATTATTACGGATACATATCAAGATCAAGATCAAGATCAAGATCAAGATAAAGATCAAGCTCAAGATTAAATCTTTTCTTTATAGGCAACGGCTATAATCTGTACTTGAATTCATATGCATGTAAAAATTCATTCTATAAATATTCACGTACACCACCCAAAGCAATTACGGTGGTTTTTACAGAACCTTATCAATTATGCTCATTGTTCGTTTAAAGAAGCGGTGGACTACCACGCTTATGTATACTGCTGCATTCCTTCCAGTCAGTATTTTTGCACTCTTGCAGTTCCCCCTGTATGCTGCGTTCAAGAATACTTGGAAGTTCTCTGTTAAAGTCATTAAGCACATTCTTCCCTGGCATTGTAGGTTTAAGACCCCTAAGACCTCCTCCGTTTACAGGACCCGTTATTAATTCTTAGATTCCAACTCCACATATGGAACCCAAATCTCGACCCTCATCCGCAATACATGATTTTGCAAGCTTGATAACATAATACTTGGAAATTCCAAGTTGCCTAGCCCAAATCTCGACTCTCATCAGCAATACATTTTGCAAGTATTCCACGCATAATTACTACTATTTTGGATAAGTACCAAACTCCATATATAAATATAACTCTCGTCAGTTATTCAAATCTCCACTCCCCAAAAAAGTATTAGGCATGGAGTACTTCCTAGAGATGACCAGCTAGGGCATTTACTCGTCAGGTAACTTGGAATTTCCAAGTATATATTATGTTATCAGACATGCAAAATGTATCACTAAATAAAAGACCACCATACCATGTAATTAAGCTATATTACAATATTTTCATATGCAATCATATTTAAGTGTCTGAACAGTGAAGTGCATGTACTGCTCAGAACTTATTTCTTTAATTAGAAGGATTTATTTACATGTATGTGTTTTTAGTCTATTTAGACTATTGGTTACAGAAGTTTTATTTCGGAAGCATTTTATTAAAATAATAATATAAACAAAAGACCTTAGGGACAAGCATATTGAAATAACTTTATAAACAGATCAAAGACAATGTTTATCCCCTTGGCAAGGTCGTGTACGTATATTTGCAATTAGTCAAGTAGAACAAAAACTACTTTGTCACCATAGTGGGGTGCGCTAAGAACAAAGGCCACAATTTTAAACCTGTAGCAAGGTCAGTAACAGAACAAAGGTCACAATTATAACTCGTGGTAGGGCCGATAACCAAAGCAGAACATAATATTATGCCTTAGATGTAATGCCCTACTGGAAGGCATACATCACACACTACAACAGTTTGTCCTTTTCCCGGCGCTCAAAAATCGCTGCTAAAAGCAAACAAATCGCTGCCATATCTTTATCCCAGCGATTTCTAAGTCGCTGCATCATCGCCGGAAGTAAAAAGCCATTTCAAAAATAACGCGGCGGAAACCATAATTCGCCGTGAAAAGTAGTGAATATCCCGGCGATTTTTTATTTGATGGTATATAAATTGGAAAACTCAATACTATTTGGCAGCGACAGATATACCGCCGCGAAATCTTTTCCCAGCGATCTCCAGATCGCTGGGATATAGGTTTGGCGGTTTAAAACATATAGCAGCTTTTAGAAGATCGCTGCTATATGATATCACAGCGACTTTAAAAACGCTAGGATATCATTTTGGCCTTTGAAACTATATCCCAGCGTTTGATTGATCGCTGCTATATCCTATACCAGCGTTTAGGAGATTGCTGGGATATATAAACCATAATATGGCAGCGACTTCAAAAACGCTGGGATATCATTTTGGCCTTTGAAACTATATCCCAGCGTTTGAGTGATCGCTGCGATACCCTATACCAGCGTTTAGTAGATCGCTGGGATATATAAACTATGATATGCCAGCGTTAGGTGATCGCTGCTATACTCTATACCAGCGACTTTTAAAACGCTGGTATATCATGTTGGCCTTTGAAAGTATATACCAGCGTTTAAGAGATCGCTGGGATAGGGTATACCAGCGACTTCTAAAACGCTGGTATATCACTTTGGCGTTTGAAAATATATCCCAGCGTTTATGAACTCGCTGGTATAGTGAATGGCAGTGATATTTGGATCGCTGCCATATTGTTTAATGTTGTTAATTTTTTTTTGCAGCGATAAAGAAATCGCTGGAACTAAGTAGTATTGCACCACTTTCTTTTGATTTCATATTTTTTTAATTTTTTTGACGGCGAGTTTTGAATCGCTGGGAAAACATAAAATAAGAATTTTTATATCCCATTATTCTTACTGGGTTTTGTTAGACCCAATAAGAATAATGGGTCTCATCCATATTCATGTACCTGATTGACATTTCATATCAAGATTTCCATATCTATTTAATTCAACAATTTCTAAATTGTTTCAATTCAACAAAACTCATATATCAACTATCATTGGGTGGTGCACAAATACAAATCAGAGGTCCAAACAAGCTGAGCTAAGCTATTAATTACATCATATCTAGTCATCACTATTATATATTTGATTTGAACACTACTATCACTAGATCAGACATATCATCAAACTTTTTTTCTTTGTTTTTTTTCTTTTTATCAACAAAGGTGACGANCCAATTTCAGAAATTTGTTGAAAATCAATTTTCGACTAAAATCAAGATTTTCCAAAGTGATGGAGGAACTGAATTCACTAATCATCAATTTCAAAATAACTTAATTTCCTCAGGCATCCATCATCAAATGTCGTGTCCATACACTCCATCTCAAAATGGTCGTGCCGAACGTAAACATAGACATATAACCGAAACCGGTCTTGCTATGCTTTTCCACTCTCATGTCCCTCTTAAATTCTGGGTTGACGCGTTCAGCACTGCCACTTTCATTATTAACCGCTTGCCCACACCTCTTCTTGATAGTCGCTCTCCTTTTGAGGTTCTTTTTGGTAAGCCTCCTTCTTACTCTCATCTTCATCCTTTTGGTTGTCTTGTTTTTCCCTATTTACGTGATTATGCCCCTCACAAATTAGCTCCCCGTAGTCGTTCTTGTGTTTTTCTTGGCTATAGTATGTCTCATCATGGTTTTCGCTGTCTTGATTGCCTTACAAATCAAATATTTATTTCTCGGCATGTTGTCTTTGATGATCATGGCTACCCGTACAAAAATAACAATTGCTCTGGGCCTTTACCTTCTACCCCAATTTCTACTTTTCTAGAGCCCACTGCACCCCCCTCCTCACCACCTGTCCCATCAGATGCTTCTTTACCTTCTCAGCCCGGTCCTTTCCCGAATTTGTGTGGCCCATGCTTAACTGATCCCTCTTGTAGTTCTGTGTCATCTTCAGTTTTGCAGGAATCCGCTGTTGATGGGCCAAGCTCCTCTTTTGCACCCATCCCTATCGCTCCAGCTCCATCTCCCGCTCTGGCTCCAGCACCTGTCCTTGGCACTCACCCGATGCAAACATAGGCCAAATCTGGGATTTTTAAGCCGTCTACTCGGGCCCTTTATACGTGCACAGCTCCAAATTCCAAACTCATTCATTCTTTACTCACCATGCGCGAGCCCAAAGGCTTCAAGACCGCTGCCAAGCATCCCGGATGGATTGCTGCCATGGATGAGGAGCTTCAAGCTTTGCATCACAATAACACTTGGGATTTAGTGCCCCGACCTTCAAATAAAAATATTGTGGAATCCAAATGGGTCTTTCACATCAAGTATCTTGCCAATGGTTCTGTTGATCGTCTTAAGGCCCGGCTTGTTGCTAAAGGCTACACCCAGCAACCAGGCCTTGATTTCAATGATACTTTCAGCCCAGTCGTCAAAGCCTCCACTGTTCGAGTTGTTCTTTCCCTGGCGGTCTCTAATCATTGGCCACTTCGTCAACTTGATGTGAAAAATGCTTTCTTGAATGGCATTCTTCAGGAGGAAGTTTATATGGAGCAACCTCCGGGTTATGTTGATTCGAGATATCCCTCTCATGTCTGCCGGTTACGTCGAGCTTTATATGGGCTCAAACAAGCTCCACGGGCCTAGTTTCATTGGTTCAGTACTTTTCTTCTTGCTACTGGGTTTTCTTGCAGTCGGGCTGACTCATCCTTGTTTGTGTTTTCCAAGGGTGCTGACCTAATTTATCTACTATTGTACGTTGATGATATTGTCGTAACCAGCAACAATTCAGCTCTTCTTGATGCTTTTATTGGCAAATTATCCAAGGAATTTTCCACCAAGGATATGGGCTCATTGAGTTATTTTTTAGGCCTCGAAGCACATCGGACTTCCTCTGGCCTTTTTCTCAGTCAGGCAAAATATGCTCATGAAATTTTGCAGCGTGCCAACCTCGTTGATAGTAAGCCTGTGAGCACTCCCATGGTTGTTGCATGTCATCTGTCTACTGATGGTCCTGATTTTGATGATCCTTCACTCTATCGGTCCCTTGTTGGTGCTCTTCAATATCTCACTATCACTCGGCCGGACCTTGCTCATGCTGTCTCTGCCGTGAGTCAATATATGCACAAGCCTTCTCTTTGCCACTTTCAAGTTGTTAAACGAATCCTCCGTTACATCAAGGGCACCTTGCGATATGGCCTCTCTTTTACTCCATCTTATTCCCGCAATATTCTTGCTTACTCAGATGCTGATTGGGCCGGCTGCCCTGATACACGACGGTCTATCTCTGGCTATGCTATTTACCTTGGTGATAACCTTGTCTCTTGGCGCTCTAAGAAACAACCAACTGTGTCTCGTTCAAGCTGTGAATCTGAATACCGCGCGCTTGCTAGCACCGCTGCCGAAGTCAAGTGGCTTAATCATCTTCTTCGTGATCTCAAAGTGACATCTTCATCTTCTCCGATTCTCCTTTGTGATAATCAAAGCTCCATATTTCTTGCCACAAATCCAGTCTCTCACAATCGCTCCAAACATATTGAGCTTGACTATCATTTTGTTCGCGAATTGGTGGCCTCCGGAGAACTTCGGCTTTAATATGTCCCTACCAATCTTCAGCTTGCCGACATACTTACCAAGAGCCTTGGTCGTCCTGCATTTATATTCTTTCGTTCCAAGCTTTGCGTTCGGGACTCTCAAACGCTAGGCTTGCGGGGGGGTATTACGGATACATATCAAGATCAAGATCAAGATAAAGATCAAGCTCAAGATTAAATCTTTTCTTTATAGGCAACGGCTATAATCTGTACTTGAATTCATATACATGTAAAAATTCATTCTATAAATATTCACGTACACCACCCAAAGCAATTACGGTGGTTTTTACAGAACCTTATCAATTATGCTCATTGTTCGTTTAAAGAAGCGGTGGACTACCACGCTTATGTATACTGCTGCATTCCTTCCAGTCAGTATTTTTGCACTCTTGCAGTTCCCCCTGTATGCTGCGTTCAAGAATACTTGGAAGTTCTCTGTTAAAGTCATTAAGCACATTCTTCCCTGGCATTGTAGGTTTAAGACCCCTAAGACCTCCTCCGTTTACAGGACCCGTTATTAATTCTTAGATTCCAACTCCACATATGGAACCCAAATCTCGACCCTCATCCGCAATACATGATTTTGCAAGCTTGATAACATAATACTTGGAAATTCCAAGTTGCCTAGCCCAAATCTCGACTCTCATCAGCAATACATTTTGCAAGTATTCCACTCATAATTACTACTATTTTGGATAAGTACCGAACTCCATATATAAATATAACTCTCGTCAGTTATTCAAATCTCCACTCCCCAAAAAAGTATTAGGCATGGAGTACTTCCTAGAGATGACCAGCTAGGGCATTTACTCGTCAGGTAACTTGGAATTTCCAAGTATATATTATGTTATCAGACATGCAAAATGTATCACTAAATAAAAGACCACCATACCATGTAATTAAGCTATATTACAATATTTTCATATGCGATCATATTTAAGTGTCTGAACAGTGAAGTGCATGTACTGCTCAGAACTTATTTCTTTAATTAGAAGGATTTATTTACATGTATGTGTTTTTAGTCTATTTAGACTATTGGTTACAGAAGTTTTATTTCAGAAGCATTTTATTAAAATAATAATATAAACAAAAGACCTTAGGGACAAGCATATTGAAATAACTTTATAAACAGATCAAAGACAATGTTTATCCCCTTGGCAAGGTCGTGTACGTATATTTGCAATTAGTCAAGTAGAACAAAAACTACTTTGTCACCATAGTGGGGTGCGCTAAGAACAAAGGCCACAATTTTAAACCTGTAGCAAGGTCAGTAACAGAACAAAGGTCACAATTATAACTCGTGGTAGGGCCGATAACCAAAGCAGAACATAATATTATGCCTTAGATGTAATGCCCTACTGGAAGGCATACATCACACACTACAACAGTTTGTCCTTTTCCCGGCGCTCAAAAATCGCTGCTAAAAGCAAACAAATCGCTGCCATATCTTTATCCCAGCGATTTCTAAGTCGCTGCATCATCGCCGGAAGTAAAAAGCCATTTCAAAAATAACGCGGCGGAAACCATAATTCGCCGTGAAAAGTAGTGAATATCCCGGCGATTTTTTATTCGATGGTATATAAATTGGAAAACTCAATACTATTTGGCAGTGACAGATATACCGCCGTGAAATCTTTTCCCAGCGATCTCCAGATCGCTGGGATATAAGTTTGGCGGTTTAAAACATATAGCAGCGTTTAGAAGATCGCTGCTATATGATATCACAGCGACTTTAAAAACGCTGGGATATCATTTTGGCCTTTGAAACTATATCCCAGCGTTTGATTGATCGCTGCTATATCCTATACCAGCGTTTAGGAGATCGCTGGGATATATAAACCATAATATGGCAGCGACTTCAAAAACGCTGGGATATCATTTTGGCCTTTGAAACTATATCCCAGCGTTTGAGTGATCGCTGCGATACCCTATACCAGCGTTTAGTAGATCGCTGGGATATATAAACTATGATATGCCAGCGTTAGGTGATCGCTGCTATACTCTATACCAGCGACTTTTAAAACGCTGGTATATCATGTTGGCCTTTGAAAGTATATACCAGCGTTTAAGAGATCGCTGGGATAGGGTATACCAGCGACTTCTAAAACGCTGGTATATCACTTTGGCGTTTGAAAATATATCCCAGCGTTTATGAACTCGCTGGTATAGTGAATGGCAGCGATATTTGGATCGCTGCCATATTGTTTAATGTTGTTAATTTTTTTTGGCAGCGATAAAGAAATCGCTGGAACTAAGTAGTATTGCACCACTTTCTTTTGATTTCATATTTTTTTAATTTTTTTGACGGCGAGTTTTGAATCGCTGGGAAAACATAAAATAGGAATTTTTATATCCCATTATTCTTACTGGGTTTTGTTAGACCCAATAAGAATAATGGGTCTCATCCATATTCATGTACCTGATTGACATTTCATATCAAGATTTCCATATCTATTTAATTCAACAATTTCTAAATTGTTTCAATTCAACAAAACTCATATATCAACTATCATTGGGTGGTGCACAAATACAAATCAGAGGTCCAAACAAGCTGAGCTAAGCTATTAATTACATCATATCTAGTCATCACTATTATATATTTGATTTGAACACTACTATCACTAGATCAGACATATCATCAAACTTTTTTTCTTTGTTTTTTTTCTTTTTATCAACAAAGGTGACGAACACAGAAAACTGACGTTACAAGCTCGCTTGCCCAAGCAACTTGAATGGCCATATCACCACTATGATCATGAACTCTCCTGACCCATTGCATTAAGTCAGGACATCCGTATTTCCGCTGATCATGAAAACAGTGAAACCATCCATCAAAATACATTAACTGGTTAACTTAATAATCCTCAAAACTAATAATGGTTCATAAGAAGAAAATAACTACCTTACTTATCAAAAGATCAATTTTGATATCTTACCTTAGACTTTGTACTTTATGTGCATCCCGGCCCCATAATTGCTCCATGGTCGAATAAAAACTCTTGCTCAATTGCTCAACTTATCAATCAGGACCCTTTCCTCCTGCACATCTCCAAAAGGTGCATAATGAGACAATTCTCTGTGCACCGCCACCTATACCCCAATAGTGAAGTGCAACCTGAATATGATGAAAACATAAATATATCCGTCCCCAAAATCGATATATGTAGTCAAGAGACTGCTGCTCTTAAAGACTCAAGTTCAATACCTACTAGCCAGCAAACCCGGTTCAATAACATTGGTGTCAAAGTAATTAGCAAGCTATACAAAGGCATGAATGAAGATATTGGAGATCATACATGATACGATTTTCAAAACAGGACAAGAATTCATTGGATAAGATTTTATTTTTCTTCTTGGAAAATATACCTTGGGAACTTGCTAAAAAGTCTCATCGCTTTATCAATTAAGTCAAATAATTATTGCATGTATGCCCAGAAAAAGAAAAATCCTTTTAGTCAGATAAAAAAAAACAGGATCTAAACGGTTCCTTTTTGTGCATGTGATAACTTACAATATCATGTTTCAAAATGAAACATGACGTTTAAAAATGACTATAACACACGTGAAGAAAACAAATCATGTACTGTTGCATAACATACATACATATTGTATACAATATACATACATATAAACTCATCATGTCATCATGTGGGTTTCTTGATGATGATTAGACGTTGAATCTAGCTAAGAAGAAGCGTAAAGATTGTTTTCTTATGATTGGATTTGGTTAATTAATCCCATGAGATGTAAGATGACATGCATATCAATTATGGAGTTCAGTCCCTACTTCATATATAGATGAGAAGGTGATGAGGTATACGGAAGCACTCCAAATGGCTACCATAATAGTGTTGTTGGTATATTGGGATGAGGAGGCGGGCAGTTGCTTAAGTGAGAAGACTTTTCCAAAAGGGCCGTAGAGCTAGAATTTTAGTTTACTTTATTTTTACAGAAAAAGAGCATGATATTTGTTGACCATCGAATATCATTTCTTGTGTTTGTGTATGTGTGTCCATTAAATGGTGACATAAAGCCCGGGTTTGTCATGCATATGGGGAGTCCCTGTCAATGTAGAAGAGGGCAGGTTTTTTTGTTAGGTGTGCACTGAGAAAAAAAGAAAGAAAGAGTGAATCTGTCAGATGTAGAATCATGCATTTTGGGTAGATAATCAGATTAAACAAAAGTTGCAGTATATTGTGGTACTTCCCAATTAACCCCTAAATTAAGCCATTGTATATCCGTACGATCTAATCTAATCTGTATGATCATGATTTCATATAATAGAGCTAGCTGCTAGCAGCTGTAAACGTCATTAATTTGCCTAACCCCATGACTGAGAGAAGGTGAAAAGAAAGCTGGTACAGATTCCACAATAATTGTGTCTGCTTGTTGCTACTTTGTGTTTAGCCCTTTAATTTAGGCGTTCTCGTTATCTTTTTGAGATCCCAAACACCAAATCGGAGTAAAAAGGTTTTGTAAAGCAGCCAATCTCAACACATTGCTTAAGAAATGAGAATCGCCTTTGGTGGATCATGTTAATTGGGCATTGCCTAGATGAGTAATTTGTTACACAGTGCATGCAGGGAGTTGTACAAGCTGGTTTATATACATTTTATTTTCAGAGCGTGCATGCCAAGTTTCAGAGCGTGCATGCCAAGTTTGTGATAATGAGACACTTTTTGCCAACAAAAAGGAACCGTTTAGATCCTGTTTTTTTGATCTGACTAAAAGGTTTTTTCTTTTTCTGGGCATACATGCAATAATTATTTGACTTAATTGATAAAGCGATGTCTCTTTTTAGCAAGTTCCCAAGGTATATTTTCCAAGAAGAAAAATAAAATCTTATCCAATGAATTCTTGTCCTGTTTTGAAAATCGTATCATGTATGATCTCCAATATCTTCATTCATGCCTTTGTATAGGTTGCTGATTACTTTGAGACCAATGTTATTGAACCGGGTTTGCTGGCTAGTATGTATTGAACTTGAGTCTTTAATGTTACACAGTGCATGCAGGGAGTTGTACAAGCTGGTTTATATACATCTATTTTCAGAGCGTGCATGCCAAGTTTCAGAGCGTGCATGCCAAGTTTGTGATAATGAGACCCTTTTTGCCA
>QGSO01000864.1:0-114626 GCA_011037825.1 Carya cathayensis
TTCTACACGCACAAGGGTTGTACACACCCTTTTACTGATACAAGAATTGATAGTGGGTAGGATATCAGAAAACACTCCTCAATGAGTGAAATAAGAACAATACAAGCACAAACTATATCTCTCAAAATGAATAAGAGTTAAGGCTCAATGTTTAGAGAAGAGAGAATGAAAGCTTTGAATGAATGATTGTATGCTCTTGGTGTTGTGAATGTGAAGCTCTCAAATGATCTATTTATAGGCATATGAGACTTCATATTCAAATTTAAAAAGATTCACATGTCAAAGACATCATCATTCACTTTTCAAAAATTCAAACCTAATCTTTTTACTTTTTGCATATGACAAAAGGAGCACACTTTGCTTTTCAAAAAAATCAAACCTAATCTTTTACTTTTTGCATATGACAAAAGGAGCACACTTTGCTTTTCAAAAATTTCAAACCTAATCTTTTACTTTTTGCATATGACAAAAGGAGCACACTTTACTTTTCAAATTTTTCAAACAAAGACATCTTCCTTTTGCATAAGTCAAGAAAAGCATCAATCACTTTTGAAAATATTCAAATAAAACATGCACATGTGAAAGATGACAATCAATCATCTTTAATATTTTCAAAGTTCAAACCTTTAATCATGGCATGCACATGTGAAAGATGACAATCAATTATCTTTCAAAATATTCAAATTTAATTTTCAAAAATATTCATGCACATGTGGAAAATGTATTTTAATGCTTTATGATAAAATATTAATTTTGAGCCTTAATCCTAATTTCGAATTTTGAAGAGATTTACAACATTACTCTATGACTTTAATGTGAACTTGTTCCCTTCTTGCTCATGCTTGGTTCCTTGATGTGCTTGACTCCATTGTGTGGACAACTTGAGTTTGAGACTCCTTCATTCTTTGAATTCATTTGTTATCATCAAAATCCATGTGTAAATATATAATTACACAAAACTTGAAACCTTAGGTTCAACAGACTTCTAAAGCAATCCCAAAAAGGCCATTCCCTTGTTTGGACACTAAAACAATGGAAATCCCAAGCTTTTCCAATCCATTCATCAATGGTTATTGATCTTGAATTTGGACGTTCAATCTCCTAAGCCAAATAGAGTGAAGAGTCATGTGGAAAACGTCGAATCTCTTAGGAGTTGCATTCACCATAAAGTGTCTCTGTACTTGTTTTACTCTCATGTAAAGCCTCAAGTACTGTCTTTGAGATATGCCCATCAAAATTGTTTTGATATTTGGGATGTCCTTCACTTCAATTTGCACAGTAAACGAATTCCAGTTTAAAACATCGCTAAAAGGTGGTATATAGCTATCAGAAATCAACACTGGCACACACTCAGCATAGATTGCCTCCACAACTCTTGGACTGGCTACTTCATACCCACTTGGGCACAAGCAGAACTTGCTCTTCTTCAACATAGAGTCATAAGATACTTTATATGGAAGTTCCTCATAAACCTGCACGTCTTGGTCTTTGTTTTTCCATTGTTGTAGAAGTAGGTACCTAATGTGGCCATGCAAACGACCTGCAAAGAAAGCAAGAACCGACCGGCGAGACGGGTGGAGACCACCAGTTAGCCCTGTGATTTTGTCTGTCCGAATATGGATTTCTGGAAAGGATGCATCCTTTGATGGTTTGAATCCTTCAGATGTATTAGCATTGCATAGAACTCTTATGGACCTGTGGAATAGATGCGGAACAAAGGAAGACACCCTCGGCCCCTGTAATAGAACTATGAGGAATGAGAAATGTGTACAAAAATAAATTTACAATCTGATGTATTCCATCAAGTTACATCAATTTGTAAATGTCATTATCTATATGTGCGCGTGAATGTGGGTGTATTTTGGAATCTTTTATGGGTTTGATTGTTTACCCAATCATGGCAAGAGAGCATGAAATGATCAGCACCAAGGCTTCGATTCCAAAAGGGATATCTGTTGGAAATGATGTCAATGTAATCGACTATAACGTGTTGAAAGTAATGATCTTTATGTGAATTGGGAACGTAGAGGTACTGAACCATCATGACCACACTGAAAGGAAGGAAGTAGACAAGAGCCTCATCAGGATTTCTAGTACGAAAAAGTTGTCCCTTCTCCATTTCATAGATGAACCTTCCCTCTGTGGAATATATACTCCTGCATGGACCATTGTGAAACAGTGGCACTTCTCCTTCTTCGTATACGTAGATCTTGAACAGCCTCTCCATCTCTAGATAACTCCTATATATCAAATGATCATGTTTTAATCAATTAATAAGGAGTTAACTACAGTACTACTGATCAATAAAAAACTCAATGATATATATTCAGTTTATTTCAAGAACAATACTATATACAAGCTTTGAGCATGCAAGTAATTGATCCGTACAATTCCTTTGAAACATGCAAGAACCATCACAAAAAATTTTAAAAAAAATTATGAAAAAATCATTTTTCTCATGGTAAATCCAATTTTTTTAAGAGATTGCATGCAATAGGCTTGCGCACTTTAGACCTGTACAAACTTATGATACTAATCTTATATCACTAACTCCAAGGAGCAGCCTTGAACCTATAGGTAAAGAATAATTTCATTCTAATGCCTTTATATCATATACCATCCACGTGTTGCATGGTTAAAATAATTGATATAATTACCTAAATAGTCTAAAATAAATAATGCAATTCACTAAAATTAGACATAGATTTATATAAAAAAAAAAATTATTATTTAAAATTTATAAATTAATGTGATTTATTGTGATCTATTAAATTATAAAATTATTTTTATTATAAAATAGATGAATTTTTAAACTGCATCAATTTATAAACTTTCTTGCATGTATAAGATTTTTGTATAGATTTAATACCTTTTAGCAAT
This sequence comes from Carya cathayensis, assembly GCA_011037825.1. NCBI lineage: Eukaryota > Viridiplantae > Streptophyta > Magnoliopsida > Fagales > Juglandaceae > Carya > Carya cathayensis. The sequence continues at coordinate 2,881 of QGSO01000864.1, forward strand.
AAATATGGTACTACCTGTGGAAAGCATTTGCATTCCTATACACTGGGCCATGAGGAATATAATCTGGGTCCTCATGATAAGTTGATGTCCAATTCCGGATTTGAGAAGCTTCTCTTATAGAAAACCGAGCTCTAGCTAAACTTGCTTCGATTTTCTTTAAAGGACTGCTCTTTCTCTTAGAAGCGCCAACAAAATGATCTTGATCGTGCCCAGCTTCATGCTTCAGTGTTGTCTCTTTCTCTTCTCCCTGTTCAACCACCACCCAAAAAGAAGAAATATCAGTGACAGAACGTTCGTGCAACATCGTTAAACGAAAATAAAGTAGAAGTAATTCCTACAGTTGTAGAAGCTGATGGCGCTGGTGTGGGCTCTGAAGAACTGAATATTGGAGTATGAGCTTTATCAGCTTGATCTGATGGTGTTTCTCTGTTTGGTTTTGTAGAACCATGTGGAGGTGGTGGTTCTGATGCTTCACCGTGTTGTGAATTAGAACTAATTAATGGAGGAGTAGTAGTACTGGGGACAGCTGCTAGCGCAGCTGCTGATCCTTCTGTTTCAAGCAATTTAGACGAACTTTCTATGGAGAAAGGTGGAGAATATAAACTCAAGAAACCAAAAATAACAAGTATCGGTAGAGTAACAAGTAATAGAACCAAAAACGAAGTAGAAGAAGACCAAGACATTAATGAAGAACAAAATGGCTTGTTTGGTACTTGTGATCACATATTTCTCTTCCTCAGGCTTCTACCATAGCCACACTTGCACTATCCGGCCAGAATCTTGGCAAACGAGAGAGAGAGAGAGAGAGAGAGAGAGAGAGAGAGAGAGAGAGAATAATTCGGTGTGGGGATGCATTACTTGGTGGATGGTTTATTCTTTGCTTCACATGACAAATGTTCTTGTTGATAGTAACAAAATGTACAGCCGACGCACGTTTCCAAAATGGACAATTGTGTGGCAGAGATACTTTGGCATTATGTTGGTTGCTATCTTAATTTCTACTTGTAATTTTCAATTACAAGATCCTAAGTTTTCTTTTTTATATATATATATATATATGTACTACCCCAATTACACTTTCTATCTTCTCTCTTTTCTATTGATGTTTCATAAAGATGTGTCAAGACGTCTCTGTTACAAGCGGAATGGAATGGAGGAGAGGACATCCACCAATTAGTTAACACCAACTTGTAACTGATATAAGAAGACAAGAATAATCTTATTTCTAACAATGGGTTGAACCAACGACTACGTACGTACAGTTCTACTCCGTTTGATTTGGATAAGGATGTTTACAATTTTAATTTTTTTGTCCCAATAGTACTTTCTATAATTCAGAGTTAGATAAACACTAACATTTGTATTCCATTGTACTTATTCAAGTAATTTACATTATGCAATGATAGTATTTAGGACTCTTTTGGAAATACAAGTATTCTCAGATATTTTGAAATATTTCATTCTTAATTAAAAATATATTCAATTTCAATTTTTTTAACTGTTTTATCTAATCAATTTTTAATTATTATAACTTTTTCAAACTCCTAAATAAAACATAAAAAAATAATACAAAATTTTCAAATCTTAAAATAAAAAATTATATTTAAACAATTTTTTTAATATATAATATTTTTATTTAACTTTTTCTTTCTTATTTCTTAAAAATTAATAAGATTTATTAATTCAAACTATTTAAAGATATTTTAAAATATTCTAAATATTCAAACAAGTACTTAATCCAAATTATAAAAATGTTTGAATTAGAAAATTGTCAAGAATAATCTTTTTATTTTATAATATAAAACACATATACAAAATTAATTTAAAGTAAATTCGGGGGCAATAATATAAATATATATATATATATATATATATGTTTGCGCGCACGCGCATATGTGTGTGAATGTTTCACATCTAAAAAATTGACCAGTTTGGTAAAAGAAATTTTTTTTTTCTTTTTGATTTTTTTGATTTTTAATTATTTTTTTTTGAAAAAACACAACATTATTTTTTTAAAAAAAAAATTTCTTATAAAAGATATGCGTTTGCAGCTTATAAATGGGCTCGTATGCTTGTTTTCTCAAGGTAAATTTTTATGGTTTGCATGCTGTGTATCAGCGCAAAGTGAATAAGGCAAGAAAGGCTCAACATAATATACAGGTTCTTGATTGATTATACTATGCTTTTCAGTTAGAAAAATCTTCTTGCAAGTATACTTTGTACATCAATTCGGGCATTAATATTGATATATAAGGTATATGTCTAACGAAATAATGTGAATTGAAAACATAAATAATTTTAAAGAGATAGGAGATTTTCTTCTTCTCTCAAAATTTTTTTATATTTTTTTAAATAAAAAAATCATCAGTATGTAAAGTAGTGCACAAAACCTATTTGTAACTAACAAACTAAAGAAAATATTTAAATAAACAAACTCATCTTATTTCATTTAAAATTTCAAAATAAAATACAAGAAATTATTTAATTCTTTTTAAATATTAAAATAAAAATTATATTTTAATAATATTTTATTATATATTTAAATTTTATCTCATTTTAACAAATTATCCAATCGAGAGCTCAACTTTAATGGTAAATTGGATCCAGATCCGAGGAAATTCCTAGGATGTTTCCCACTAGGAAGGATCTTTGAAATCCTTGGGTCCTCCTTGCCCAGCAGATTTTTATTCTATCATGATTTGACAAGGGGTTGTAACTTTCGTGTGTGTTTTTACTACCTTATCGATAAAGATTGTTGTCGTTATAATTGGTGGTCAACTCGTGGAATTGTGTCCCTACAAATATTCAAGATCACGATGAATGTTGTCTGTGCATTTCACAGCACTATCTAGTCATTGAGTCTGCTGGCTCAGCATCATGAGTAAAATCTCAATCCATACATATAGCACGGAAATTCCATGCCTTATTGTAGATACAACAGTTCAGCTAAAATTAAATGATTAAGATAATAGATTTTATTTTATTTTTAATTTTATAATTTGAATGAATGTAAAATATTTTAACTTTATTTAAAAATTGCTACTGCTGAGAAAATAAAGTATCAGATATCAGCATCCCAAGAGTACATCACGACAAAGTCACTCTGCCAATAGAATACTACTGCAATTCAAACTACTTTCAGATTGTTTATTTAAGATATCTTATTGATTAGGATCTACGGAGATTTCTGTTTGGAGATATTAAAAAGTATATTCCGAGTATATATATGTGAGAAAATTCTCTTGAAAATTTTCTAATTATTTCTCTCATCAAGTGTGATCGTGTTTCTTGTTGGAGGTTGAGTGATGTGATTTAGAGACCAAAGTTCCAGAAAATAAAAATAAAAAAACTAATATTTAAAAATCGTAAGAGGTCCTAACTGTTACTATAATAGAGACAAACGGGATGTTTGTCGTGTCAAATAAGAGAGTCAATTGATAAAAATTTTATTATTGAGACTTACTTATAATTTATTTTCTAATAAAAAAATTAAATTTTCTAAATTTGATTGTCTCGTAAGATTTTACATTTAAAGAATTCTTTAAAAATTATCCTTTGTTACCAATCTGTGTTATGTAATTTATTTACTTTATATTATTGCTTAACTATTAAATAATTGCATGATTGATGACTAACAATTTTGTTAAATGAATTTGATAAATCTTTGGGTGACAATACAGGGACATTTAGGAAATTTCAATTATGAAAGATACAATTTTCATTGAATAATGCAGTCACTCCAATCTCAATCATAGGCAAGGAAAATGGGAACGCTGCCAACTGTACGGTCATTTCCATGCCCACTTGGAAATGACCCCGGGCATATTTTCTTTGCTTTCATAATGTTGTCCAATGACTCCAATCTCAATCATAGGCAAGGAAAATGGGAACGCTACCAACTGTACGGTCATTTCCATGCCCACTTGGAAATGACCCTCGGCATATGTTCTTTCCTTTCATAATGTCAGTCTAATATCTCCATTATTATAGCTGGTTGCAAAGAATATTGCTTAATTTCAAAATTACATAAACAGATCGCCCGCAAACAAACTCTTCAGTCATTTCTAAATTGTGAAAACCAGCAGAGAGGAAAGAAAAAACACAGCTAAAAACTTTACAACAGACATTCAAGGAACATTTTGCATGCATATAAACCAAAACCAATATCATACATTTCCTTTTTCTCTTCTTTTCTCTTCACCCACAGCGGGGTTGTCACCAGACAATTACCCCAAATCTTATCCCGTGTGACATGCATAAGTATCGTGCACAACCGAATGCGATACATGTGCGGAAGATGCTGATAGTAGCATAAACAAAATGCACAGGTGACTTCATAAATCTGGGGGGAGAGAGAGATTCACAGAAGCGATGATAATACACGCAACTGGTGTAGAAAACCCTCCCCAGTGGTGACTTCTAGGGCCAATAGCACAAGCACTGCCAGCATAGCTGCCCTTCCATTCCAAGTTTCTGCACTTCTTGTCCAACCCCATTCCGACACTGTAACAGGTGGTGGTAGCTCCCTGCGTTGTGAATCATATGCTGCCAATAATTCTTCTACACTGCCAAGGGGAACCAAAGACTGCCAAAAACACAAAACCTCAAATCGGACAGACCAGACAAAGTGACACAAAAGGCAAGCATTATAATAAAGCTGAACAAAATAGATAATACTGGTAGGATTGTCCCAGGATACGTTGTCTGTATAACTATGAGCAAAATTTACTCGTATACCTAACTGGAACTTAGGAAGGGAGACCTAGATTTGACTTTGTTCTTCAAAAGACAACATTGACATGTTTAGATGGATTGCCATGGAAATGAGGATGGCACAAGAGTATTCACACTTATGATCACCTTGACAAACGAGGGAGATGCATTAAATGAAATCCATTCAGAAAACAAGTCAAGGGGGAGTTGTCACAGGCATGCTTGTTTCAATGAAGGGAAGTCATGGCTATTCCAATGAGAATTTAAATAAACAGGTTCATGTCACAAATCAACATGAAATCTAAAAACCAACCAAATAAGCATCCATACAAGGGGTACAAGACCAAAATTACCATCACTTATTTTGAATCAAGAATAGTCTCACCAATATAAATACTCCACTAATTGTCTGTCATAAAGTCCGTCGTTTATTCCTTAAGGTTTCCAAAAATCCTTGATCTCGTCACTAATCTCTAGACATGAGCAGTTATCCCATCCCATACACTGTATAAAATTATAAGGATCGCCCCTTGGGCAGGCGGACTTCAAGATTTGACAGCCGTTGGATTCATTGTCAATATGATGTACAATAAAATGGACAAAAGCAACTGATACTTTCTATTGTATTTCCTTCAGCAATACTTAGAAAAGCATTCCTACGCCTAAGACCTAGAAATTTGCATCTAACATTTGAATGCTCCTTTTTTCAATGACATGCATCATCAAAAGAAAGGCCAACTTGTTCTAGGCTTAGCAGTAGACTGACTTGTGGTCTTCACTCTTTTGCTCTTTCAGATCCCGTGATATGTGCACTACACATACACATGCACACAAGAAATAATGAAGCGAAAAGAAACCATGCCTATGGAGCATGATATAGGAGAGCGAAGTTCTAGACTTAAGAGACTACTTTTTTCCATCTTTAGGATAATCCTGCCATTTACTAGCTCTTCATCATTTACTTTCTCCAAAACAAAAGAAAAGAAAAATAATCTGGATTCTTTTTTACCACGAAAAGTGAAGTTTTAGACTCAAGACTGCACCAAAGTTTATTTTTCTAGTATCTACTCCAAACAGAAAATATCGATTCATCTCCAATATAAAGGTACCTGTCGAGCTTCGAGGTTTGAGACTGCCATAGCCCCAACATATGGGAGACTCTCAATCACAGCATCAGCCAAATCAGATATGAAGGTCGGTTCACAACCTAGGGCAGGAACACGCCCCCATGTTTTTATACCAGACTTTAGAGCTAATTCTTTATACTCAACATCAATTTCTTCCAGAGTTTCAATGTGCTCACTGACAAAGCTGTTAATCAAGCATAAAAGTCTTAATGACAAAGTAACACAAAGTATTGAAAGAATTAATGGTAGAACAACACGCGGTGTTTGTGCATGTGAGAGAGACAGACAGAGAGTTAATGACAGACCAACAAGAAGTAATTTATCTTATCGGCACCAACATGAAGCATAAAGTATTGAAGGAATGATGATGACAGACATTACCTAATAGGGACCGCCAACAAACTTTTCACTCCTTTTTGCCCAAGTTCAATTATTGTCTCATCCGTATAGGGTTTCAACCATTCTACAGGTCCAACTCTGCTCTGCAAAAAATTGACTATGAAATTAGTTCCACAATGGTATCATGTGTAGATGCAAAAAGGCTCACTGGACAACCTATACGCTCACTGAACAACAATAAAGTTCCTAACTACTAGTATCAATTCAGATGACAAAGTATTTCATTGTGTGAATTGCTTCCAATACTCATCAATTCTAATTTTCAGGGTTTTATAGCTATTTTCCCCTTTGTTTGTTGAGTGAATTCATCTATGCTTCCTGTATAGCAGGATAATATCCTCTCCATTTTAACAAAATATATATTTACTCGTAAAAACATTAAAAAAAAAACAACCATCATATTCAACAAAAAATCAGAATCTACTTTCATATATAATTTTTTTTTGATGAATAAACAAATATTATTAATCAAAACCAGAAGGCAAAAGTCAGAGTTACAAAAGGGGCGAGGTGCCCTAAACTAAGTAGGTACTAAGAGACTAGAAGCTCTTGGAGGGCCATGCCATTGAAGTCAACAGCAGTAGCCCAACTACAAAGAGTTTTAAAAAATACAGCTTTAAGCTCTTCTAACGATCTCGCCTGGTCTTCGAAGGTCCTTCCGTTTCGCTCTTGCCACAAGCACCACATGACACAGGAAGGGATAATCTTCCATATAGCCTTTATAGGTTGCCGTCCTCTCATACTTGGCCAAGATGCCAAAGCAGCCTCCACCGTTTTTGGCATGACCCACTCCAAACCCGATCGACTGAAGACCTCATACCATAGGCTCCTTGCTATATCACAATGCAAGAGGAGATGATCCACCGATTCTCCGGCTCCTTTGCACATACAACACCAATCTGCTATAATAATCCTCCTTTTTCTCAAGTTATCGGTAGTGAGAATCTTACCTAAAGAGGCCGTCCACACAAAAAATGACACTTTGGGAGGAGCCTTATTTCTCCATATCTTCTTCCACGAAGACTGAGGGGAATGCTCTTGTATTATGGCCTTGTAAAAGGATCGCACCGTAAAAATACCCTTCTCAGCGGGGGACCACCAAAGGGCATCCGGTTGAGATCGGTTTGGTCTAATGGAGTAGATAAGGCTGTAAAACTCTGCAAAACTGTTCAATTCCCAGTCTTGAGCCCTTCTACTGAAGTTAACATTCCAAAGGACTTGTCCCTCCGCGACCTCCAAAACTTCCGCAACCGAGACGTCCTTTGCACTAGCCAATTGGAAGAGCAACGGGAACAAATCTTGCAGGGTCCTATCACCGCACCATACATCGCTCCAGAATCTTACTCTGGAACCCATACCCAGATGAAATTTGGTGAATCGGCTGAACACCCCCCACCCTCTTCTTATGTGTTTCCATAAACCAACTCCATATGTCCCTCTCTCTTCTCTAGTACACCATCCTTCCCATAGACCCCCATATATCATCTCGATCACCCTCTTCCACAAGGACTCCGGTTCCCTTGAGAATCTCCATAGCCACTTTTCTAATAAATCTCGATTGAAGACCCTTAGATTTCTGATACCCAAACCTCCCCCAGATATAGGACGGCAAACCTGCGCCCAATTAACCAGGTGAAATTTGAATTCATCTCCCAAACCTCCCCACAGGAAATCACGTTGAAGCTTCTCAATACGACCCGCCACACTTGCCGGAATAGGAAAAAGAGATAAGAAGTAAGTTGGTAAATTAGAGAGAGTACTCTTTATCAACGTTACCCTTCCGCCTTTCGACAAATACATTCTCTTCCACCCCGCCAGCCGCCTCTCAAATTTCTCTATCACTGTATCCCATATTGATGGTGTCCGGGATGCATAGCCTAAAGGAAGTCCGAGGTATGTCATAGGGAAAGAGGAAATCTTGCAGCCCAGTGTTCTAGATAACTGTTGAATATTGGAAATAGCCCCAACTGGTACCAACTCGGATTTATCCAAATTGACCTTCAAACCGGAGACAGCCTCAAAACAGAAAAGGAGGGCCTTCAACACTCGCATCTGATCTTGCTCAGCTTCACACATGATTAACGTGTCATCTGCAAACAGTAAATGAGAAATGACTAAGGGACCCCCCTCTGTGTTGCCAATCGAGAATCCCGCTAAGAGGCCGTTATCAACCATAGACGAAAGCATCCTGCTTAAGGCCTCCATGACTATAACAAACAGCAGCGGTGATAGCGGGTCCCCTTGTCTCAAGCCACGAGAACTCTTGAAATAGCCCACTGAAGCTCCATTAACTAGCACTGAGAACTTAGCTGTAGAAATACACCATCTGATCCACTCTCTCCATCTATCTCCAAAACCACATCTCCTAAGCAAATGAAGTAGGAAGTCCCAGTTAACATGGTCGTAGGCTTTTTCCATATCAAGTTTGCACATTAACCCCGTGTTTCCAGCTTTTAATCTGGTGTCGAGGCATTCATTTGCAATTAATACCGCATCTAGGATCTATCTGCCCTTGACAAAAGCATTCTGGGGTTTAGTGATGATCTTACCCATGACCGCGGATAATCTGTTCGCTAGGACTTTAGAGATGATCTTGTAAACCCCATTAACTAGACTAATAGGCCTAAAGTCCTTGAGCTCCGTAGCCCCAGTCTTCTTTGGAATCAAGGCAAGGAAAGTGTTGTTAAAGCTTTTTTCAAATTTTCCCACTCTGGAAAATTCCTGGAAAACCTGCATTAGATCCTCCCTTAGCACTTCCCAACAAGCCTAGAAAAATCCCATAGAAAAACCATCTGGTCCTGGCGCCTTATCCTTAGCCATCCTCCTTACCGCTCCATGTACCTCTAATTCATCAAACTCCCTTTCCAAATGCTCCACATCCCCCGGACCAATGGAAGCAAAAGTCATCCCGTTCAGTGGCGGCCTCCATCCCATCTGCTCCGTTAGTAAATTCTCGTAGAAATCGACGACATGATTATGAATTACCTGTTCGTTCCTACACTCAATCCCCTCCACCTTCAGCATCTCAATGTTATTATTCCTTCTATGCGCATTCGCCACCCTATGAAAGAACCTCGTGCTCCGGTCCCCTTCCCGCAGCCATAATGCCCTGGACTTTTGATGCCAAGACATTTCTTCTAACAATATCAATCTCTCAATTTCCGCTCCTAATTCTGTCTTCCGATCCTGTTCTTGTTGGGTGAGTGGTTGAAGCACTTGCCTATTTTCGATCTCTTGAAGTTCCCTCATCTTGGTTTTCTTGCTAACCCCAACATTGCCAAAGTGCTCCACGTTCCACCCTTGTAGATCACGTTTAAGAGCTTTCAATTTACACGCAAAGATGAAACTAGGTGTACCTTGAAACTGATACGAAGTCCACCATTGTCTGACCCTGTCCACAAAACCGTCCACTTTCAGCCACATGTTCTCAAATTTGAAAGGCCGCTGTCCTTTCCGAATACCACCACAATCCAGCATAATAGGCCAATGATCTGATCCGATGCGCGGCATGCGCTTTTGCCACACTTCCGGAAAGTGAGTTTCCCACTCTGAAGAGATTAAGAAGCGATCCAAACGAGACCAAGACTGATTGTTAGACCAAGTCGCTACACCCCCTGCTAAAGGAAGATCCACCAAGTTCAAGTCAAAGAGAAACTCCGAGAACTCTTCCATAGGCCTCCTCATTCTTCTACCATCGGATACTTCACTTGGGAATCTTACCACATTGAAATCTCCCCCTATACATAAAGGAAGTTCCCACCAACTATGTATCCCGGACAGCTCATCCCACATCAACCTTCTTTCCGTGTCAATATTTGGGCCATAAACACCTGCAAAAGCCCACATAAAGTTATCGGCTACACACTTGAAAGAGCATGCCACCGTGTACTCCCCTACAAAATCCTCCATCCTTTCTACCACCCGCCTATCCCACATCAGCAAGACACCACCCGACGCCCCCTTCGAGGCCAAAAAAGTCCACTCAAAATGTGCTCCACTCCATAAGCTTCGCACTAGTCTTCTATCGATCATACTCAATTTAGTTTCTTGTAGGCACACCATATCTACCTTCCATTCCCGCAGCCAGTTTCTAATCCGGAACCTCTTGTTAAGGTCATTTAGCCCGCGGACATTCCGCGATAAAATCTTTGGCTTCATTTAGAAACAGCTATCCCCTTACCTTTGGTCTTTCCTCTACTAGCACTGCCCTCCATGTTCATCGACCAAGATAGTCTTTTAAGTTCCCGGTGCTTCTTTGCCTGACCTTTAGATTTTTGATGATGTCCTGCTTCAATCGCAGTAAAGAGCGCCAAGAATTGCTCTTCGTACCCTTCACAATCGATACCCACAAATTTTTGGATCTCTTTCACCTTATGAAACACCCAGTCAGAAACCCTTGGTTGGATCGGAGGACATAAGCTTAGCGGGACAGGTTCTTCATAACTGCATATCTGTTTACCATTGTTTTCGCATTCCAGAACTATGTCGTCCAGCCCCAGCTGTCCACACGTATCAGGAAAAGCACGTTCATCACCCTCCTGACAGAAGGAGAAATCTAAACCATTCAGCGTAAGAACCTGACCCTCATGCTCCATCGGCTCCAACTGGGTTCCTGACTGGTCCCCTGGAGTTAACGGGACAACCTGACTGCCCAGTGACAAGCCAGGACCTACAGGCGACGGAATAGAATCCGTGAACTGGTCCAGAGTAAACCCTATATGCCCTGCCTGTACGTCATGTTGCTCGCCGGAAGGCTCTGTCTCTACCAGAGTACTCGCCTGTGCTTTCCGACATCCCTCGAGCTGACCCTCCACCTCACTACGTTGAATGATATCTGGAACCTGCTCCAGAGAAAGACCCGTCATCGCCACGTGTGTATCGGAAAGCTCGCCGGCAGTTTCTGTCACGGTCGCCGGAGTCTGTACACTCGCCGGACCCCTTGCCGTTGTTATCGGGTCTACGCCCAACAGCCCCGACCCGCCAACGAGTCTCGTGCTATCGGGTTCGCCAGAAAGGGCAACCCCGTCCTGGCTCACGGGTTGGGCCATTGTAACGGGCCCATCTACGCCCTGCTTAGGCCCATCCACTCCAGAAGATCTGTCGGGCTTAAAAGCCTGCTTAGTCCGATACTGGGCCATTGAGGGTCCAGGCCTTTCTTCTATCTTATTACCTGCGGACTCCTCTACCACGAGCTGGGTTAATAACCCAACATTCTGGGCTAAGCCCACTGAAAAATCCAGCTCACCCTCCTGCGGCCCTTCCAAACCATAGAGAATCCTTCCGTGGTTCCCTTTAACCACCTCCCACTTCTTATTTTCCTTTCCCAGCCCCACAAAAGCTCGCAAATCCTCCATTTCCTTCTGAATTTTCCTGACTTGTCCCTGCAACTCCATCACTCTTCTGTTATATTCCCATGCCCACTGTCCCCCTCGTGCCCAACCCACCTCTGCATTTCTGCCCTCCTGTCGCGCCCGACACTAGCCCCTCACCCCCAGCAGGTCTCTTCGGCGCGTGGTTTACTACCGGTGCCTTCAGGACTTCTGAGAAAGAGCGATTGAGAGTTCTCGGCCCCCTCCCGTCGTCGCACCCCCTAACTCCTTCGCCTGCATCGAACGCACCTCCCCTGGGCTGCGCTATGTCCCCGAACATCTCCTTCAGACTTTTCCATCCCCAGCCATGAACACCCTCGGGAAAACAGAGCAGATTTTGCCGGCCAGCCTGATTATATTCAGCCACCGAAAAAACCTTCCACGGCTGTTCTCACATCTTTGACCCACAAAACTACGGTAACCTTCCCTGACCACTGAGTATACCGCCTGCTTCACCCCTCTCGAACACTCCTCTAGCATTTTCACTAACCAAAGGAGAGTATTTCGACCCACCACCACCTGATGTTTTTCCTTCCATCCCTGCTCCGATATGAGGAAGTTCCCTCCCTCCTTCGCGATCACAACTAATTTCGACTCAATAACTAACTCCCTATGCGTAGCCATGTAATAAGAAGAACGTGGACTCTAAGTAAGAAAAGAAACAAGAGAGAAAAGAACTCAACTCCGGCGAGAAGCGCCGGAGAGAAAAGAAAGAGAGGACTCGAAAAGCATTAGCCCAGTCACCAAGAATTTAAATCTGGTTTTACCAAAAGGAAAATGCTTCATATATAATTTTAAAAGCTAGGGGAGCTATGCGTTTGCTCACTCACATCATCCACTCCCATATTACTTTAGTAATGAAGATTTAAAATATATTTATAATCAAGAAAAGCTTTTAAACGAAAAATAATGCATCTTATTAAGTTATTAATTTCTATTTAAAGTTAGTATAATCTTTTAGTTCACATGATACCGTCTTTTTGATTTTGTAGCCAATAGACCATAAAGTCATGGAATTTTAGAGGAAGTTAATTTATGACTCATGATAGTCATAGTTACTTTGGCATACATAACGAGCAATTGATCCCTCTCTCCACTCAATCAAAGTTTGTGGGCTTTAAAATAAATAACAATAAAATAAAAGAAGGGGAAAGAAGATCAATATGTTCAACCAAATTTTAAAGATCAAAATGCTCAAAGTTTCCACTTATTATATAATGATTCAACATATGTAACTAATTTAGTTAAATAGTATTTTTAATTTAGTATGTTTAGTAATTCCTGCAAAATCATGTGGATTTATGATTAGTTTGCTTTAATCTCCAAAGCCTTGTAATAGGAGGATAAGAATCCCTTCAGTATAAACAAAAGATGTTAAAAACAAGAAAAAACATAAGCCCGCTAAACCTGGTTTCTTGGATCATATAAGTTAATCAATACCCATCTTTCAACCAACTCCTCATTGAAACTTTTGCCATATATTATTTAAGAGACCTATTTATCAAACCAAGACTAGCTTATATGAATTAGCTACAAGAGTACAAACTACTACGGTTGTTACTTTAACAGAAGTACCTGATAAGCAAGAGTGCAAGTGTTAGTTATCTTCCTCTTTTCTAATTCTTCCATTATCAAATCCACACATTCCTCCATCTCGGCCTTATATGGATCACCAGCCTCTTCCACATATGCAAGTGGCACCCCATGTGCACTAAAGAATATCATAACCTAAAATGTATATTTTCAATTAGATTGGGGATCATACGTACCAGAATGATAAAACAAGCGATGGAGCATGTGGTTTAGTTCAATGCAGAGTGAAGAAATGTTTGAACAGAAAAAACATGTCCAAATTCAACAAGAAAGTACTTTTTTTTTAATAGGTAACAAGAAAGTACATTTTTTATAAAGGTAATCAAGAAGTTTTATTCATAAAAGTAGGCAAAGCCCAAGTACACAGGGAGTATACATGAGAATAAATTCAACAAGAAAGTATTAAAAGCATTTAAAGATGAGCAACCTGTTCAGGGCAGTCAAAACTTCTTAACTCCTTTTCAATCAAATCTGCCATGGCTTTTATGTACCCTTTGCGCTGGTACCATGAAGGTATTACTGTGTGCTGCATGTTGACTAAGTATTCATCCTCCCTGATGAACAAAATAATTATTTGTCAGCTCAATTGATATTATATTATCTTTTTGGGTTACTGTAGCATAATAGCAGCAAGTGTTTGGTGATCACCGGAATATACTCTCCAAGAGTCGAAGGCTAGAACCACTGGTTGATATTGAAAATTGTGGATACAGCGGAAGGACAACAAGCTTTGTAATCCCATCTCTTTTTATCTACAGAATTATTTCGAAAGAAAAATCAATGGCCAGATCCATCTTTTCATTCTTACAATAAATTTAGGAATACACAGAGAGCATTATCCTCTGAAAGCACAAAATTTCTTTGACCATTGACATCTTCACAGAAGATAAATCATGCAGCGTTCTCCTCTAAAATAAGTAGTAGATATAGAATCTTATTACCAATAAAAATGAATAAGTTGTAAAAGAGTACCATGAAAATAGATGCAGGGACGGTGGCATTTAAGTGTATCAAGCAATAAGTTGGAAAACTAATGTTAGAGCCCACCAGATACCTGTTCAATAGCTTCTTCAGTAAATGGATGCCAATAACGCATACCAACATACACATCAGCTGGGACATTCTTTTCCCAAAGGAAGTTCCTCAACTCTTCAGCCTGAACATATAGAAGGACAGCCAATGAAATAGACAAGGATGAGCTCAAATTTTCAGCAAAAGTAGAAATTCCTAAGAACTAAAGTAAATAAATACAAGCCTGTTACATATCAAAAAATAAATAAATACAAGCCTGTAGCATGCAAAAACCTTCACAACCATCAGCCAACATTAAAGGTTTAAGTTAAATTAGTATAAACTGGTAACTTTCTATGAGCTTTTACAAGCTCGATAGCTTCAATAAATCACTGTGCTTTGTTCAATGGAGTCCAGATCTGGGAAAACATACCAATTTTAGCAATCAAAAATTAGAAAGTCAAAGACAAATGTCCTATGAGATACTCCATACCTATCTAGGATCTCACCACTGACATAAAATGAGCAAAAGAGATCATAATTTTACATTCGGAACATTTGTGCTGCATTCTGTTTTATGTTGGCATCCCATAACCCATAACCAGAGAGTTCATACTAGAAGCCTGAAAAAAAGGATTTTTATTGCTTGATTTAGTCTTCACATACAAACCCTTCTGATGCCCATTTGCATTATTATAAAATACCTCATACATAAAAGCTCATGCTATAATTCTTATTCGACTAGTACTAGAGATCCACCAGAGATCAATGCATTGCTGAGTTCATCTCTACCGGATGATGTTTTGAGGTATCCATTAGCAGTATGACAGTGAGAGAGAGAGGAGGGGGGGGGGGGGCAGAAAGTCTTTTCTGCAACTTAAAATGGAAGAACAAACAAAAACAAACTAGAATTTCAAGTGAGATTGGCAAGATATACGTATAATTTTGACAGGAAGCAGGACTGATGCACAAGTATTCCAGGCATCATCTTAGCATTTTCTTCCATTGTTTCAATACTATTGATTAGTGAAATCACTATACATGCTATGTAAAATTAACAACTAAGATCTTGAAAAAAAAGCTAAACAAATAAGCTCTAGAAAAAATATATAATAAAATATTAGCTACTAAAAATGTTTGACTCAAGGTTAACAGAAAAATCATGCCTGGGCATCTGTTATCCGTCGAAGAGGGGAACCACCACCAATCGAGGCGTAGCCCTCTTTGCTCTTGGGAGCCCGGAGAACAGATATGAATTGTGCCAAGGGCTTTTGAAGAAAACGAAACAACCTTGGTAGTCGTATAATATCCTGTCCAATAGAATGAAGGTAAATGAATACAGCACCATTGATGGTAAAATGTACGTCCAACTCCAAGGTCTTTTTCACCCCAGGAAAAAATAAGAAAACATAGTATCAATTAAAGTTGATAGTTTAATCCCAAACCCACCACTGCTGTAAAAATCCCACAACCTAATTGTGGTGCTACCATTAACACTATCACATAATTGTTGCCACTGCTCTCTACATGGGATGTAGTGTCAAAATCCTTTATCCTACATTTAAAAAAAAATGCCCCTTGAGCATGTATATATGAAAAAAAGAATTCAGAAGAAAAAAAAACATTCCATAGAGCAAGACATATGCCTGCAAAAAGAATGTTCCCACCATTAGATAGCTATCTTCACTGCTAAATAAAAAATATCTGGTACCTAAAGGAATTCATAAAATTATGTGACAAATGTTATTACTCTATTCCAAGATGATAACAAAAAATAAATTTATTTCAAATTTTGCAAGATATATATATACACACACGCACACACTTGACAAGGAGCATCTCCTTGGTGTTCGATCAAGGCAAAACATAAAAAAAAGAAATGAATAAAATAAACAGGGGATAAATGATGCAAACTTACAACAGCAAATGATAAAATACTATTTGAGATACGTTAAACAGGAAAGTGAGAGCTTGTTACCGGGTCAGCAAACAGGTTAAACAAGAAAGGCTGCACATCTGCTAGAGTCTCGGGACCTCCAAGGTTCAGCAACAAGACTCCAATCTTATCATCACCAACGATAGGTGCATTGGAGACATTTTGACTTTTCAATGTCACTAGCACTCCCAGTGGCAACAAAGACTTCTTTAGAGATTGCTTAGGAAATAAAGATTGTGTTTCAGACCATCCAGAAGAAAATCTTGCAACCATGCAATGTTTTGAAAGATAAGAATTATGGCAAGCC
Organism: Carya cathayensis; assembly: GCA_011037825.1. Taxonomy (NCBI): domain Eukaryota; kingdom Viridiplantae; phylum Streptophyta; class Magnoliopsida; order Fagales; family Juglandaceae; genus Carya; species Carya cathayensis. The sequence continues at coordinate 19,336 of QGSO01000864.1, forward strand.
TCCATATGGACCCCAGAGCATTGATATATCCTTTGGGAGGTGCATATTGCCTGTGGCAACAGCCTATGAAAGCAAAGAACATAAAAAGTATATAATAGTTGATTTACTGTATCAATCCTCACATATGATTCTAAAACATATGTTTATTAATTGACTATACAACTGAATTTATCTATAGAAATGCAGTAGCAGAACACCATTATTTTTAGGTGTTACAAGATAATGCAATGACATGTTTTAGCAATGGTAAATGAGCATGATTAAAGAAAATCTTAAAAATAATATTAAAATACTTTGACAGTATGAGAGAAAACATAAATGAAGGGAAGATATTTTTTTAATGACAAGGAATCCTAGAGACCGTGCAAACGCAACATGTCTTTAACCCGGTTAAATCGCGGACCCGTGTAACACATCCCCAACACATTGATCAGGTAAATCATCAGCTTTTCACAGATGGGACATGACCCATAGAAATTAATTGCACCCAAGGGTTCAAACCTTAGACCTAGAGGGAGCATACCACCAAGACCAAGGCCCTTACCACTTGAGTCAACCCCTAGGGGTTAAAAACGAAGGAAAGATATTAGAACCTACAGTAATTTAATACTTCAATATAATAAGGATAAACAATGCAAGCTATTGCACAATTGTGACCATTCAGAATGTAAAATTATGAAATACATTGAACTACCCATTGGCTCAGATTTCAAACTCTAAGCTGTGAATATTGAGAATTCGAGATCATTAAAATAAATTGACAGTCCAATACAAAGACATTTGGCCTTTGAGGATAGTTTATTCATTTTTAGTTACTACTAACTCCTATACACAATCTAGAGCTATCAAAGCAGTAGGTCTCCCACATAGAATCATTCATACTATAAGGAAATATATCCTCTCACAACCCATTTTCCCCCAGATGGACTACCTCTCCCTCTGTTTACCTTTCACATGCCTTTTCTCTCAAACCAGACAAAGCAAAGAGTTTATATGTCCTGGATTTTCCTTTATCACTTTTCTATCCTTCAATTTGTCCTTCAAATATAATGGCTAAGAACATGGTCCAAAATGGCACTTAAAAGATTGGAATCTTGCAGACAAATAGTCCCAGTTTGAAACTCACATTGCCTACTTCACAACAAGCATCGAAAACTCATAAAACAATGACAAGGCAAACGTTTTAGACCTCTGAGGCTCAGCCGCTCAGAGATATATTAGACTAGCAACCTCAGGCAGAAAGATATGGAAGACAATTCATTTAGCTTTCAACTTCTGACAAATGCGTTGCATGAAGATGGTGGAAACCGAAACCTCACTTTACAAAAAAACAAAAGCTAGTAACATTCTCTAGATTTAATAGCCAGTTGCTAACTAAATGCAAGCGTCTGTTTTTCTATTTCGTTTCCTATATTTTCCTTCTCTCTTGGCCTCACCTTCAATTACAGGAAGAACAAGCTATTCCTCGTATTTGATATATCAATCACCGTGCAAAAATTCAAAATTACAAGACATTTTTGTATAAATAAATAGAACCACAATGAAGAAAGAGCCAACACATGAAGTTGCGAAAACGAAGCAACTATTATGGTGGAATGTACATCTACATGCAAACATGCACGAAACCATACATGCTCAAATATATGTAGTCCTCAAAAACAAAAAGAAACAGAGTTTCAGAAACTTTACAGTGGGAATTTAGAATCGCGACAAGCAGAGGTGAGGCAAGGAGGACGAAGAAATGCAGAGGGTGAAGACGAAGAAGAACACGGACTTTGAATGAGACCCTTCATATTCATCTAGAAAAGGGTACCACCAGTTCTCTATCGAAACCCTGAAATCAAAACCCACTAAACCCACCGCGCAAAATGAGCCTAAACCACGAATCAAGCATCAGCATCAAAACCGACCAAAAAAAAAAAGCAGAAAAAGAAGAAAAGAAAACCCAAGACTCACCAATACGTCGTGCAGCGAATGGTAGCTGAGGAAAAGCATGTGAAGAAATAATGGAGATGGAGGAAGAAGCTTACGCGTCTACTTTTGGTTCGTTGCAGAGACAGGCATTACTCCATGGTATTGGTAAGCCGATGGAGGGCCACAGCCACACGAAGACAAATTAATAGGAGCCCACGCCATCTTATCTGCCTCATCTCTTTTTCTTTTTAAATCTCGTTGTAAATAATTATGAGTATGAATACGAACATTTATTTAATGTGATTGATTATAAAATTAAAATTTTAATAAAAATAATATAAATTTAAATTTTAAATATAAATACAGTAGTATTAATACGTAAATGAATAATGCTACGTACAGTTCTCATTTGGAAACTACAATGCAAGCATATACAATTTTATCTTTAAAATTTTTAAAATATCCCTCTTAAAATGATGTTTTTTCTCCTTTAATAAAGAGTCTACACATGCAATCTCTACTTGAGGACTGCAAATAGAATTTCTCTATGTAAATTGATACGCAGATTCGTTTGTATTAACAAAATTTTTTCCTTCTTTACTTTGATTTTCCAGAGTCGAAGAAAAAGTAAGGGGGTACATTTTCAACTTATTATTTTTGGATCCCCTCAACTATTATTTTCAACTATTATTTTATTTTTTAAGCTAAAATTATTCACTATTTATTGTTGGAGATATAGATTAGAATTATTAGATGATGCTCTTTTTTATATCATATTTTTAAAATAATTATAAATTTTTTAATAATATAAAATAATTTATATAATTTTAGAATATGCAAACCTTACTTAATTCTCTTTATTGTCTTTTAAAATAAGTATATGGAATTTGTATACTTTCAAATCGTATCTAGTATTCCTCGCGAAACTTATAGAGCGACTTAGGGTTGGGCTCTGACTCTAATGGAGTCGAAAAGCTCACCTCGAACCTCCGACTCCGACAAAGGTATTTTCAAAGTTCGACTCTAACTCCTATTAGAGTTCAGAGTTAGCAATCGGAGCTTTGATAAGAGTTAGGCCGGTCCAAGGTCCAATCTCTATTTAGGCTCCCCATTTCTGAAAAACTTGTTACAAAAATTGAAAAAAAGACTATAAATCACCAACAGCCCAGTAGGCTTCCTATTATCGAAAAATATTGTAAAAAAATTTAAAAAAAAACATAAATACAATAAGGAAATTACATACATTACAAAACTAAAGAGGAAAAAAATGCACAATCACAAACACAATGTAAATTAAAAATGCTCAGAACTACCAAACAGCAACCACAATCACAACGAAACAACATCCACAATCACAAGTTCAAAACCTCAACCACTACAATTACAATAACAATCACCACCAAACAACCACCAGTCCACCACAATCACAACCAACCCTAACCAGCTTCACCAAAATCTTCAACCAATTTACAATGTAATAATATATCATAATAAACAAAAAACTACAATTTACAATAATTATTAGCACCATTTGCCTCCAATCCCAAGTATTCTATATTGTTTTGAAAATTAAGAAAAGTTATACATTACACTACTTAAAAAAAAAAAAAAAAAAAAAAAAGAGAAGAGGCCACATGTCCAAGAGTGACCTCCACCCATTTTATTAAGAGCCCTCACTTATGGTGGAGGAAAACCGTGCTAACATCCAAAATAATCAAACCATCCCCCACAAGACCAAATCATATCACCACAACACCTACAATCAAACCAAAAGACTCAACAAACCCAACCTCACTAACCCAGCTGAATATCTGGAAGACCAATTTTTTCAAGCCGTAAAATGCCTTTTAGAGGAGAAGGTATATCCTAGGCTGATCCCCATTCACAAGTTATCCCCTTTGCACCCCTCCTTGCAAGGAAATCTACAAATTTATTTCCCCCCTGAAAAACATGATAAATGCGAGCATTAAGTCCCTGCAAAATATCCATTACCTCTTCCTAGTAATCCTCAAGATACCATGTTTTACAAGCTTTATCTGTCAACCACTTCACAACCAACAAAGAATCCAACTCTACATCAACATCTACAATGGCAGACGCTTTCACCATCCAAAGCCTATGTAATACACCCATCAACTTAGCAAATTTATTCATTCCAGTTCCCAGAGCAATCGAAAACGCCACACTAAAATTCCCATCCCAATCTTGCAACACACCTCCTGCACCAACAGGACTCCGATTTCCACTTGACGCCCCATCAACGTTTAGCTTCATCCTACTCGAGCTTGGGCGAGACCAGCGAACTAGCCAAGGAATTCTCTATTTAGGACCCCTCACAAGAATCTGAAGTCCTTGTAAAATTTCTACATCCCACGCCGACTAGAGTTTAGAACTCTTTAGTTTTTCACCAATCCGAACCATCCAAAGCTTCACTTGAATCCAAACTTGATTTATAGAATCTCCTCGACCTTCCGCTCGAGCACGAAACCTCCGCAACCACAGGAGCCAAGTAATCATTGCCAGTAATATACCCAAAATCTACCCCATTTGCGAGTTGTTTGACGCCTTTCTGAACCAGCTGCCAATTAATTGCACCCATGTAGATGCCAATATACGTCCCAATCCCACTTGGCTTGCCACTCTATTCCACACTTCATGTGCAAAGTTCCCCGTCGCCAGGACATGATCAATATCTTCATACCCACCTGACAAACAACAATCACATTTAGACACAACAGGGATCCCAACGAACCTCAACTTCACATCAACACTCAAAGAATTGTTCAGCGCTTCCCACATTGTAACAGACATATTTTTTTGGCAGACATGGATGCCACATCCAGGTAGCCCACCTAGCCATGGGAGCCCGAATTCTAATGCAATTCCATGCACTCTTTGAAGTAAATTGCCCAGTTAGGTCTTCCGTCCAAACTAATACATCTTCCCCCCCTCTGCTTTTCGATAATACCCCAATACTTTAGTCGCTTTTTCCTCACCTATCAAACGAGAAATCAAGGCCATATCCCATTCATCATCAACCCTACACTCTCTGACTTTCAGCGTCGAACATTCCACGTTCTCATGCACTGCACCAATGGGGCCCTCCTCCAACCACTTATCCCACCAAAAAGAAACATTACCATCTCTAATTTTCCACTTGGATCGGTTAAGAACATCCAGAATGCACGAGTGCACTTTCCTCCAGAAACAAGATCCCTTTCCTTGCTGAACCAATGAAATATGTTTGTCTTTAATATATTTTGCCCTGAAAAACCGAGACCAAAGCGAATCCTCTGTTAAAATTTTCCACGCAAATTTCATAAAGAGCGATTTTCGGACATCATGCAGATTTTGGAAGCCCATGGCCCCTTCCGATGTTGGAAAACACAACTTATCCCAAGCTTTCCAATGTTTTTTTGGCCTTCCATCTTTCACACCCCAGAAAAAGATACTGAGGCCTATATTTATAGTCTTCAATACTAACATTGGAACATGTACTATAGAGAGCAAATGAATAGGAAGACTCATTAAAACTTGTCGTAACAGCAAAACCCGAGCTCCATTAGACAGGATCTTGTTTCTCCAACCCTCCATCCTACCCTTTATTTTGCCTATAATTTCCTCAAGATGTACAGCTTTCAATCGACCATCCAGAATGGGAACATGTAAATATTTAAAAGGCAATCTTCCTTCCACAAAACCCAAATTCCTCAATAAATTCCAATGTCTAGCATTTTTAATATATTTCAAAAAGGTAATGGAGGATTTAGAGGAGCTAACCTTTTGTCCAGACCATCTTTCATAAACTATTAACGTCTTTGAAATCACCTGAATTGAAGATTTACTTCCATTTGCAAATATTACAATATCATCCGCATAAAGCAAATGAGAAATCACTGGTGCTTGCCGAGGGTGAGAAAAGGCACCAATCTTATTCTGCCGGAATTGCTGCTTGATCAACCTAGATAGTACTTCTTCAATGATGATAAAAAAGATAAGGCGACAGCGTATCCCCTTGTCTCAATCCACGCCCACCCTGAAAAAAACCTTTAGGCACTCCATTCATAACAACCGAGAACCAATTTTGAGAAATACACATATTTATCAATTTACAAAATCTCTCTAAGAACCCAAAGGCGACAAGAACATGTCGCAAAAAACTCCAATCCACGCTATCATAGGCTTTCTCCATATCAAGTTTGAGAATTGCATTCCCACCCCGAACCGGCTTATGAAGACTCTGCACCAGCTCTTGAGTAAGGCTAATATTATAAAAAATGCTTCTATTTGGGATAAAAGCACCTTGCTCTGGGGACACAATGCCTGGTAGAATAGGAGAAAGGTGACTAACTAGGATTTTAGAGCAAATTTTATAAAATACTGAGCATAAACTTATCAGTCGAAATTTATCAAAACTCTTAGTCGCCTCCACCTTCAGTATTAACACCAAGTAGGAGGTCGAAAAATTCCTAGGAATGGCAGTTCCAGAGAAGAAATCATGTACTGCCTCCACCACATCCTTACTTACAATATGCCAGCATGCTTAGAAAAAGCCAGAACCAAACCCATCAGGCCAGGACTATTGTCCACCGGAATGGAGAACACAGCATCCTTGACACTTTGGATTGAAGGGAACTATATCAACATATTATTCTCTTCTACTGAAACCACCGGCTGAATCAACTCTAATAAACATGGATCCTCCTCCACCTGTTTATGAGCCAGGAATTGCCGAAAGTACTCGACCGCCCCCTCATGCACCTCCTCCGGATTCCTGAGCCAACTCCCATCCTGGAGCTTCATTTCCTAAACCCGAGTTTTGCCTTTCTTACTCATAGTGTGGAAAAACTGTGCCGAAGCTTCCCCATGTGTAAGCCAATTTTGTTTAGCTTGTTGACGGAGTCGAATTTCTTCTTGATTAGACCAAACCTCAAGCTCAGCCTTTGCCACAAGATAATCCTGTTCATCCTATTCGATGGCCCCTTCTTGCACGACAACCTCCAATCTTGTCAACCTCTCCTCAAGATGAGAAATGTGCTGCCGAATATTCCGAAGACCTCTCTGTTCCACACCCAAAGCACATATTTTAGATGTTTTAACTTCCTAGCAAGCCTTCTCATACCATGATCTCCAATCCCATCCTCCCATGCAGAAGTCACACAACGTAAAAATGACTGATGAGTCACCCACATTTGTTGGAACTTAAATCCTAGAAAGCCATATACTCTATGCGCCACTTCCATCAGGATCAACACCGGAGCATGATCCGAAGTTCTCCAAGGAAGGTATCTTGTAGACGCATTAGGGAATACCTCAAAGAACTTTGCATTGGCCAGAGCACGATCAAGACGGAACCATCTGCGAGCCATACTTGTCTGGCCATTACACCATGATAACTGATTACCTGCATATCTCATTTCCGTCAACCCAGCAGACTCAATAAATGAATTAAATTCCTCCATAGCAACAACCGGCCTAGGAGGACCTCCTCTTTGCTCAGAATTATTTCGTATGACATTAAAATCACCCACAATGATCCACAGCACTGAATCATCAATTCCAATAGCAAGATTCTGCCATAGCTCCCGCCGCTCAATCTGCGAACATTTGGCATAAACCAAAGAAATACATACTCTGTTGCTGTCAACTGACGTGAAAATAGACATATGTTGATTTAAGACATCTATGACTAAAACCTGCACCCCACTATCCAACATCACCCAAATCTTTCCACCCATTTCTTCATTAGAAACACTTCCACTCATATTCAATCTACTTTACAACGCACCTATTCGAGATGAAGAAAGAAACAGCTCCACTACTGCTATTACCCTTGGCAAAAACTTTCTGACTAATTCACACAACCGCTTTGGGATGTTTTAACACCCCTCACATTCCAAAATAATATAGGCTGCATCACAGATTAATCTTTAGGGGCTTACTTATAGCCCTTGTCGATCTCCTCACCTTCATTGTCTTATTAGTCGGTCTCATGTGCTCCGAGTCTTAAGTACATATTTTTCCTTTCCCCAGACTCTCCATCCCTCCATCCATCTCAGAGTCGGATTGAATTTGTAAACTCATCTCCCCCTCACCTTCATTTTCCCCTGTAACATCCTCCACTTCCACAAACTCTCCTGGTTCCAGATCTCCACAGCCCTCATCCTCGAAGACCCTCCCCACATCCACATCACTCAAAGCGCTTCCACCCTTAGGAGGAACATCACCCTCCACCTTTTCAACCCCTGAGTTTAAATGCCCATCCGCCCCACTCGGCGAGGCCCCATGATCCTCATTTTCAACCACCAAATCTAATACTCGCATCACCTTTTGCCCCTCTACGTCATCACTCATATCTCTATTCTCCACTGAAGTCTGTTCTTCAATTTATGATGCCTTCTGAATGTCATTCTCAACCACCTCCAATATTAAACTCTGTTCTGCATTGCCGACTTTATCCTTCTGTGAATCATAATCCGGTTTCTCAATATTAATATTGCTAAGACCTGCCCCATTATTTATTTCCTCTGTTACTTCCTTCTTTCTATCCTTTCGGGCCCAATTTTGACGGCCATTCCCTTCCCCACCATGTTGTTTCTTTCCGTCCCTTTTACAGGTTTTCAAAGTATGACCTTGCATGCAACAACGAGAGCAGAATGCCGGGAGATGATCATATACCACCAACTGTAACCAACACGAAGGTTGGTTCGGAACTCCAATCCAGAAAGCCTCCAAAGGAGCATTTGAAACATCCATCTTGATATAGACCATTGCACCATCTATTCTCGTGGCACACAGGGTGCAATTATCCCTTCGAATATACTGTCCCATGGGTAAAGTGAGGTTTCGAAGAAACGACTCATGATAATAATTCAGAGGGAGACCTGGTAAAAAAATCCATATTGGCACCAGGGATGGTTCTTTATCTTTAACATAATCTGGTGACCATTGGAACACACGATACTGCACCCCATCGATTTCAGAAGCCTCTCTAGAAAAGCCTTTTATAAAATCATCTTCGTTAGACATCCTCACAAAAACGTATCTAGGATTAGCCATTACCGAGATCACCGATTGGACACCTAGCCCTCACCAACAATGACAGAATGCACGGATATTGTCCAAAAATGGTCTTCTACATAAAAACTTCAGAACCAAAGCGAATCGAAACGGTTGAGCGGATCTCTCTATTTCCTCCTTCGTAAAGGAGACATACTGAACTCCTTCAAAAACCTTCAATGGTCGAAGAGGCACCTCAACCTCAAGAATAGGTTAAGGTAATTGCACAACCAAATCAGCATAGGACCGATGTGATGCCGGGGCTCCCAAGGCAACCTTGGCGGCAGCCATGCAGAAGAAACCCTATGTAACCAAACCCTAGCAGAGCAAGTTAACGATATACCGGACAGTTCGGAGTCCATCCCATGGTGTGTCCGTCTCATTCATCTACAATTATTTTGGGGTTCACAGCTAGGTCTACAAAGACATAAAAAATTATAATATAAATAATTACAACATTAAAAATATGTAATTAATCATTTAAAAATAAAGGCTAAAAGAATAAAATTATCCAATTCAAGCCTATAGCTCTCGGCATCATCAATAGTATCTAGTCCAATAGGCGTTGAGCTTAGCTAGTTCTGTATGCAAATAAGGGCCTCCATGGAGGTCAAAGCCAATGAACTCCGATAAGCATATAACACGCGACCTCCTGTGCTAGACGCTGACTAAGAGGTAACCGTGGTGACAGGATTGGCTAGCACATCCCAGGCTACTCGTGAAAGGGCCGGAAACTTGGTGGAATGAACCTTTCACCAAGTTGATATATGAAATGTATCACTAGGTGCATCGACATCTTTCATAAATTAACGTTTAACCCCATACTTATATTACATAATATTCCTTAATACTTGGATTTGATGATACCTTGGCATCAAAATAGTTGAACCCCTTCCATGTGTGTCATCTAAGAAAGACGTCGAGCTAATCGATTGTAAGGAGCTACCACTTTGGCTTGAAAATTTACCACTATTGTTGTAATGGCTATATAAGTCATCAATATCATTCTTCAGCACTAATAAACTAATTAGCCTTCTCATCACTAAGGACATCCCTAATCCAAAATTCTATAATAATCAACTTAAATCGGGAGTCAATAATTGCAAGTACAAATAATAATCTATTTATCTTCTCAACATCTTCAATATTTATTATATTGGGATTTCATTCGTAGTCATATCATTCAACAAAACGACAATGTCATCGTAGCTCTGTTGCAAGTGGTCATAAAATTCCAAAAGCTCCTCGAAGTAAATGTTTGCAATGCAATATTTGGAACCAGATATGCACATAGTTATACCATAAAATAACTTCAAAATTAAACAAAGTACCGCACATTCGCCCAATCAATAGTGTTCAGCACACCGAGCCCCCTTCTCCCCTTTTGCCTCCCGCAAAGCATACCTCTAGCCCCTATTCTCGACCTCCATCCGCTTGAATGATTTTTGGTACTTTTGCACTACATCCAATATCATGTATGTGGAGTTCCATCGAGTGGGAATATTTAAGCTCAACATACTAGAAAATGAGATCTCAAGTTGTTTGGCTATAGCCTTAAACTTGTCAAGCCTTTAGGGAAAGTCTTCACATATCTCACAACGTTACGGACTTTGTTAATTGAATCATCAACCTCGTTCAACCTCTCAGCAACTATAAGGTTGATGATATAAGCACAACATAAAACATGGATAAACTCATTGTCACGAATTGTATCATCTTTTACTGTCGTATTCCACTTGAACCAATCTATTGCAATGTTATTGGCATTAGCATTGTCAACTGTCATACAAAGTACTTTTGTAATCTCTCAATCCTTTATATAGTCATCCATCTCCTTTCCAATGAGTTTTTTTGTAACTAATAAGAGATTTTATTCTCAAGAATAGACATAAACCCAAGTACAAAGGACATATACGAAAAAAAAAAAAAAAACCTACTACTTTCTATAAATGAAAGGAAATCTAAAACAGATTCTAGAAATTATCTTCCATTACAAAATTTTTAGCCCATAAACTCAAATTACTAAAGAAACAATTAACGTTCTTTTTCTTTGAAGTATCTCTCATTCCTTTCAAACCATAGGCACCACATGAGACAAGAAGGAATCATCTTCCAAACATGAACAACATTCTTACTACCCTTCAATCCCTTCCACACTATAAATAAATCCACCACTTCCTTGGTCATTACCTAAAGTAAACTAGTCCGATTCAAAACTTCATTCCACAAGAACTTGGCCACTTCACAATGAAGAAATATGTGATTAACAGATTCCACATCCTTCTTGCACATGACACACCAATTAGCAATGCATATACCTCTCATTCTAAGACTTTTAGTTGTCAACACTTTGCCAGGGATACCACCCAACAGAAAAAGACAACCTTGAATAGAACTTTCACTTTCCATACGTTTTTCCAAAAAGTTCACAACTCCTGTGACTGGCTAATATTCTATAAAAAGAGGAGACTGAGAACTTAGAATTTCCTACAAGATCCCACAACATGTTGTCCTCCCTACCTAGCATCAACTTTGAATTGTAAAGTCTTACCAGAAAAGCCTTAACATCATCCACTTCTCAGTCATTAACATCCCTAATAAAGTTAACATTCTACTAAATATTATTGTCAATGCAAAAAAAAAAAAAAAAATCCATAGTTGCATTTTGATCCTTTACAATTTGGAAAAGAGAGGGAAAGTCCAACTTAAGTGAAGAATCCCCACACCACAAGTCATGCCAGAAAAGTATCCTCTTGCCATCTCCCACCTTTGATCTAATATGATTTGAAAATTCCCCCCAACCTTTTCTAATGAACTTCCACAAACTCATCCCATATGCACCTCTAGTATCTTTAGAACACCAACCTCCCCACAAGCTACCATATTTTATATCAATAACAATTTTTCATAAGGCATTACTTTTCAAGTGGTATCTCCAAAGCCATTTCCCAAGTAATACTCTATTAAACAATCTCAAATTCTTTATCCCCAACCCACCACAATCTATCGGGTGACAAACATTCTTCCAACTAACCAAATTGAACTTTTTTTTTCATCTCCTTTACCACCCCATTAAAAATTCTGAAATAAACTCTCAGTTCTTCTTTCTACCATTGTCGACAATGGAAAAAGAGATAAGAAATAAATGGGAAGATTAGACAAAATACTTTTTAGTAGACTTAATCTTCACCCTTTAGACAAGTAGATCATTTTCCAACCAGCTAACCTCCTTTCAATTTTCTCAATCACCGCATCCCAAATATTAACATATTTATAAGAAGCCGGCCACAAGGCACCTCATAGGGAGAGAAGAAATACTACACCCTAGAATGTTTGCAAAGTCTGAAATATTCTGAACAGAACCCATAGGAACGACTTCAGATTCTGATAAATTAACTCTTAACCTCGAAACGACTTCAAAACACAGCAAAAGTGCTCTTAAAGCTTGAAGATTGTTAGAATTGGGCTCACTAAAAATCAAAGTATCATCAGCAAACAAAAAGTGTGAGATCTTTAAACTATTCTAGACCTCTTCACTCACCAAAAAATTGGACAGAAAATTACCATCCACCGCCTTCTCAATCATTTTACTCAAGGCATCTATGATCATAACAAAAAGAAAGGCAAAGATGGGATCACCTTGCCTCAAACCACACAAGCTACTAAAGAAACCAACCGGTTCTCCATCCACCAAAATAGAACATCTCAAAGTCGACACACAATGCTTCATCCACGAACACCATTAATCTCTAAAACCATATCTCCTCAACAAATAATCAAGGAATTCCGAGCACACATGGTCATGAGCCTTTTTCATGTCCAATTTGATTAAAATACTAGCTTTCTCCATTTTAATTCTACTCTCCAAGCATTCATTTGCAATTAAAACAAAGTCTAAAATCTATCTTCCCCTCACAAAGGCATTTTACGATTTTAAAATTATCCTCTCCATCACCCTTCTCAAAAGATTGGCTAGTACCTTAAAAATGATTTTATACACTCCATTCACCAAATTAATAGGCCGAAAATCTTTCATATCCACAACCCTTACCTTTTTCAGAGTAAGTGCAATGAAAGTCGCATTAAAACTCTTCTCAAAACTCATGTATGAATGAAACTCAACAAAAACCTTTAGAATATCTTCTCTAACAACGTCCCAACATGCTTGGAAAAATGCCAAAGAGAACCCATCCTGACCACCCAGAGCCTTATCCCTATCCATACCCTTAACCACATTAAGTATTTCTTCTTCTTCAAACTCTCTCTCCAGCCAATCAACTTTGACCCGATCTATAGAGTCGAAACAAAGTTTGTCCAGTTTTGGTCTCCAAGAAAAATCTTCTGTAACAACTACTCATAAAAATTCACTATGTGAGCCTTAACGTCTTCTTGATTTGTGATAAGCCTATCCCCATCTTGAAGAACCTCAACCACATTATTTCTTCTGTAAGAGTTCGCCATTTGATAGAAGAATTTAGTGCACCTATCTCCTTCCTTCAACCAAAACACCCTAGATTTTGCCTCCATGAAATTTCCTCCATTAATGCTATATTTTTTAGCTCAGAAATCACCTCTATTTTTCTTTTTTTTGTCCTCCTCCGATATAACCCCTTGCACCTCCTTTTCATCCAAATCTCTCAACTCTTCCAAAATAAGATTCTTCTTGCTGTCCAAATTCTCAAACTTCTCATTATTCCATTTCTTTATATCTTTCTTAAGAGATTTGAATTTTTCAACCAGAACAAAACTAGCAGTGCTTGAAAAATTATAAGAATTCTACCAACTTCTCACCCTGTCCACAAATCCCTCATTCTTCAGCCACATGTTTTCAAATTTAAAGTACCTTCTCCCACCTTCAATGCCATCACAATCCAACATGATAGGATAATGATCAGAATACAATCTCGGTAATAATTTTTAACTCAAACCAGAAAAATGAGCCTCCCAAGATGGCGAAACCAGAAACGCATGCAGCCTTGAATATGACCTACCATTTGACCAACTATAATCTCCTCCCACCAAAGGTAAGTCAATCAGATTTAATTCAAAAATTAAATCTGAAAAGGTAGACATTGCATGTGAAAAATATTATTCCCTCAATCTCTCACTGGGGAAACGAGTGAGATTAAAATCCCCACCAAAACACCAAGGTAAATTCCATCAATCACATACACCTAGCATTTCATCCCATAATAAACTCATTCACTATCTACAATAGGGCCATACACTCCAGCAAACGTCCATTCAAACTCATCCTCAAATATTCTTAAAATGACATGCCACCAACAATTCCCCCACAAAATGATCCCTTAACTCCACCACCCTCCTATTCTACATTATTATAATTCCACCCAAAGCCTCATTTGACACCAACTCAACCCAATTCACACTACTACAAATCCACAAACTCTGAAAATAGCTAGATTCACAATGGATGAACCCTTGTAATCTTTAATTTGTTTGAATCCAATAATCTGCTTATGTAATGTCCACTTACTGTCAATAAAGTGAGCTATGATACACATGTAGCTAAAATTATGTATGGACATCCATGTATTAGTCGTAAATGATACTCTTTGGGCAGTGGTATTAGACATCTCATTCATCCCAGTCTTCTCTTTGGCATATTTTTTAAATAATCTCGCATTATCATATACCGTTAAGGCATGGAAAATCGGGGCTCAAGTCACTACACAAATGTATGAAAGCATTTTCCCTCAACAGTGAGAAAAAGCATCTCATGCATAATGATCATTTATGCAAGCAAATCCATCAGCATCTTCTCACTGTATTGAGGGATTGATAGTTTCTTACTCTACGTACCATCAGTGGCTGTAGAAGTTTTGTAACTGAGCTTCGTCTGATCATCGGCCACCAACCCCTTGTGTATATTATACCACTAGGAATCTGTAAGATGTGTTATTAACATAGAAGTGTCTTGCTTCTTCAAATGAGAACCACAAAATTGCTAACAGTAGTGGCATCTTGCTTGCGGGTTCTCACAATCACCAGGAGTTTTGTTAAAGTGTTCGCATATCCACAACTATTTTTTATTAGGTCATGGTGGTCAACCAACATCAATATCCAACTCCTCCTTATTAAGAATATCCACATCTTCTATAGCTATAGGTACTTGACTACTTGCATAAGAAGTAACTACTCTAAATGTGGGTCTAGGGGTGAAAGTACCTGTCAGTGTAGGAATTGTAGCATCCCCTTGTGGGCGGTCTTCTTGAGTAGATGTAGAATCCATATCCATATCAAATGCACTTAAAAATAAAGAAATAGCCAATAAAGACATGCTACGAAAAGAAAAAACAAGAAATTTAATAAGCAAACAAATAAGAAATTCAAAACCCCCAATTCGGAGAAAAACTTTAAAAGTTTTCAAACCCTAAAAATAAAAATTTCACTATAGGGTAACAAAATTAGGCAGCCCCCAAACAACATAATGGACCAAATCATTAAATTAAATTTATAGTGAAATTGTGACAACAATGATAATAAAAAAAAAAAATCCTAAAAATTTTGGAACCCTAAAAATCAAAATCAACACAAATCAATCAACAATTGCAAATCAAATTAGGAGGCCAAAATATACTTACGGCGTTGCAACGGCTGATAAGAAGTAGTCTACAGTGGGGTTTAGCTTGTGACGTCGTCACGACAATGGCAATAAGGTGTGGTATGGCTAACGTGCAGAGAGAAATAGAGAGCAGAGAATATTCACGAAAGAGTGAAAGGGAGAAAGGGATCCTGCATTTTGGAAACATGATGTGCACAAAACGACGTTGTTCCACTTGAACGGTGTGAAATGAAACGATGTCGTTTAGTTAACTTAGTTTCAAACTATAAGATGTAAAACAATGTTTTTTTACATCTAGGGTTGTAAATGAACCAGTCTGTTAGATAGCCCACTCGGTTAAACTCGAATCAAACTCGACTCGTGAAAAAAAAAAAAAAACTCGTTCGTGAAAGCAGATACCCGCTCGATTTGTAAATGACACATACCCGACAAAACTCGACTCAACTCAGTTAAGACTCGGTTAGGCTCACTCATTTATGCTCAAGTAGACTCATTAGCTCAACTCGATTAAAACTCATTCATATATTGATAAATATATACATACACCTATGCATTTATATATGTATTAGCTAATAATATAAGCATACCACTTTTATAATTAAATATATAATATGTATTCTAATTACTTATGTCTATATAGTGAATATAATTCATAGGTATATTTTATAATTTGTATAATAATTAGTTGATAAAATTTAATAATTTCATATACTAGTATGTGGGAACCATATATGAAATAGATATATGCTATCATATTAAGTGTATGTATTAATAATATATGTAGACATATAATATATTGTTATTTTGGATAAATATCAACTAGTTAGATATTCATTATTTATAAATTTTATAATTTAATAGAGGTTCTGCTTGTTAGTTATATAAATTCAATATTAGTTCTTTTATTTATTTATTTATTTTATTAATTATTAAATCATATTCCAAAAAAAAAAATTAATTCAAGCTCGAGCTCGAGTTGAGAGTTTAGCTTATCGAATCGAGCTCGAACAAAGAATAAAAAAAAAAATCTCAAGCTCTAGCTTGAGTATTTTGAATCAAGCCGAGCTCGGCAAGCCAAAAACTGGCTCGACTCGGCTCAATTACAACCCTATTTACATCTGATTGCTTTTTTTTTTTTAATCGGAGTTTGGAGTTGGAATTCGGAGCCCATATGGACTCTGACTCCAACATAAAATTTTGGAGTCAGTCCGATTCTGATTCTAAATTTAGACTACTCCAACTCAGATGGAGTCAGAGGTAGAGTGGGCGTCGGCCAGACTTGGAGCCAACGAAGGTTTTGCACAACCCTAGAGCAGGTCGGGGGAGGGGTTAAATACATTTTCAACTTATTATTTTTAGAGTCCGTGTTTTCATGGGCCCAAAGACGTCACATGGTTAGCACAAATTTTCAAGTATTATTTTATTTTTGTTAAGCTAAAATTATTTGCTATTTATTATTGAAGATGTAGATTAGATGATGCTCTTTTTGTATCATATTTTTAAAATAATTATTATTATTTAATGGTGAAAAATGATTTATACAATTTTAGAATATGCAAACACTGCGCACTCCCATTAAAAGAAGTAGACAAATTTGAGATCCATATAAAAAAATATAGGTGGACTTCACTATATTTAAGGCGAATGTATAGAACTTGCACACCTTCAAAATGTATCTAGCATTACTAGTAGTAATATAACCATCAACTGGAATTCTCACCCCCATTTTAATAATTTTGGGGTTGATAGTTTGGCACTTTGCAGAGTGCACAATGCCTACTTACCATAGCCATTAAATCAAGGGATAAAATGCATAGGAAAATGATAGGTACAACGACAAATTGTACCTATAATTTGTACTGAATTGTGTGTTTTTTTCTATTTTTCTATTTTATTTTTATTTTGTAGCATTCTTTTTCTAAATACACAAAAAAATGCTTTAAAAAAAAACACTACACTTGTCGTACCCAATTCGGTACGGACTCTCTCGGTGTGAGTAGCACTCCCCAAATGCATAACATACATGAGACTCAATGGCTAAGTGTATGATTGGACGAGAGTATTTTTGGTTTACAATAAAGTAATCTTTAATTTACATTAAAAGTTTTTCTCCTACTTTCATAAACGTAAGTTATGTGTGATATCTCATGATTACGTAGATCCACATCAGTGGGTAGCACTCTCTTGAACTTCAGAAAATATAGGAATTCAAGAGGAGTAGGGTAGAGGGATTTAGTTGCCGAAATTAGTCAGACGACAGGCATGAAAAAAGCATCTACAATGAACTGATTAGCTAAGAATCCACGCAAGAAATGTGTTAAATTTAATTGAGTAAACAAATGCTTAAAAACTATAATATGCATGTCTATAATTGTATAACAATAACTCATGCCAAAGTGAAAACCAAAGTCTAGTAGGAGACAATTGAACAATAAAAATAGTCCAACACATGTGCAAGCAAGGAAAATAGTTCGAGAGCATATACCACATAAATGTTTTAGTCCAACCTTTTGAGGGTGTAAAAGGACCCACTAAAACCAGAACTCAAAATACTGTAAATAGTACTACTCGGTCTTGTACCTGGAAACTGTCTCATGAAAGATGGAAAGACAAATGGGAACATTGGGAAGTAGGATGCTCGCAAGGGAAGTAAAGTGCTCGAGACTTCATCGAGTAGCAACGGTGGGAAGGAAGTGCTTCCAACTCGGTGAGGACAACAGAAGATTAAGGGCATGTTTGGAGTCTTTTTTTTTTTTTTGAAGAGATCTCATCTCATTAATAAACCAGAAACAATTTGTAACAGATGACTCTATGCTACATACATACACAGAGTGCTATGATTACACCATTTCTTTGGTTACAATTGATACTACACATGAAGGACAGGTTTCAACATCATAGGTATCCTCTGAACAGCTTAATGCTTCTTGTGCCAAAAGATGAGCTGCCATGTTTGCCTCACGAGGAACATGAGAAATGCTCCATTGTGCGCATGAGTTCAGTATTTTTCTTGCATCTCCCACTAGACATCCTCCCATGCTCTAGTCCAAGCCTTGTCCTTTAGTCAAGTCAACTACCTGTTTTGAATCTCCTTCTAAGGAAGCCTGCTGTATGCCCAACTCCTTGATGAACACTGCTGCTAGCAGTAATCCATATGCTTCTGCATCAAAAGGCCTCTCTCTGAAGGTTCTTTGAGCTCGGAGTGCACCAGCAACCTGGCCTGTGTGATCTCTGACTATGACACCTATGCCAATTCTGCCTTCAACTGATCTTACTGCCGCATCCCAATTGACCTTGTATTGGTTCTCAGCTGGCTTTTTCCACTTGTGTGACTCTACTCGAGGGTTGTCTCTTCCCTTTCCTGAGGCTTGCAAGCTGTCTGTGTATAGAGTCAACTCTTCTAGTGCCTGGTTGTATACCCTGGTGGGATTCCTAAGCTCCTTGCCATGAATAATCTCATTCCTCCTATTCCATATTCCTTTTGAGATGCTTGCCACTATCCCAAGTTCACTGGTGTTCAGCACCTCCACTAGACTAGACCATATATCAAAGAAGTGATCACTATGGTATGTCATTTTTTTAATCTTTCTAATGCTATGGTTCCATACATCCTGCGCAGCAACACAGCCCCATAGGGCATGGCCTGACGTCTCAGAGGCTTGTTTGCAAATACCACAAGAACTGTCTTCAACCACCCTCCTCCTTTTCAAATTTGCCAAGGTGGGAAGAGCCTCACTGCATGCTCTCCATATAAACATTTTGGTTGCTGGTGTGGTTTTGATCTTCCATATTGTCTTCCACACTTGTGTATCTTGTCTTCTACATGAGGGTTCCCCATCTACTTCAGCTTCCATTGACCTGTGCATATGGTAGCAACTCTTAACTGAGAATTGACCATTGTTGGTATGTTGCCAAGTCATTCTGTCTTGTCTATCCCCAAGACACACTGGTATTGCTTTGATTGCCTCTATCTCGTGTGTTGAGAATAATTCCTGGAGTAGACATTCCTTCCAGCTTCTACATATTGGATCAATAAGATCACTTACTTGCTCACACCAGCAGTCTTCTTCTCTTGGGGTGATAACTTTGTATGATGGCAAAGATGGGATCCAGTTATCTGACCAAATGTTTACACTTTGGCCATTTCATATTCTCCATACCACTCCCTTTTTAAGGATCTCTAGGCCTGCATGTAGGGCATGTTTGGAGTCTTGGACACTATGATGGTTCCCAAAACTTCTTATAGTTTTATTTTCAAATATCACTCAAATATAAAATATTTTTTAATTTTAAATTTACAACATTTTTATCTAATACCTAATTATTATTCAAATACAAAAGTCAATACAACTTTTACAAACTTTAAAACAAAAATGTAAGAGTTTTGCTACGTACAATCAAAATCGCGTACTAATCTGCCTCTTAATACTAATTCATTTATATTCAAAATTTAAATTGGTAATGCTTTTAATAAAATCTATTTTTTGATTAATCACATTAGATTAATACATATATTAGTGTACAATTATACTTACAACTAGATTTTTTCAAAAATTTTCTACGATAAATGGGCGCAATATATTTTATTCCCAATCTTACGTACGAAGTAAACGACAAAATCACACAGCCATGTGCCTTGAAAGTTATGTAACCAAAGTCAACAAACAGGTTCAAAGAGTCGTGAGTAGGGGTGAATTCGGTCCGGTCCGGGGAGATTTTACGGATTAGACCGGACCTATTCGATCCAGGGTTTTCCCACCCTGGACCGGACTGAATTTCCTAAGGACCGGTCTGGTCCAGTCCCATTCGATCCGGTCCGGTCGGTCCATGCAGTCCACCCTTTGACTTTTTTTTTTTTTTTTCAATGACATTTTGCTTAATACTTATTTAATTATATTGTGATATATTTAATATATATACATATAATATACTATTATATATATATATTAGTAATACACTACTACTATTAGTCTATTAGTAATAATACTATAACTAATAACTATATGTACTAATAGTAATAGTGATAACTATATTATCTATATATGTAACTATATGTAATAGTAATAGTAATAGTAATAATAGTAATATATGTAACTATATGTAATATTAATAACTAATACTATTAGTCTATTAGTACTAATAACTATACTAATACTAATACTATAACTAATAAATATATGTAATGATAGTAATATTATATGTAATACTATATTAAATAATAGTAATACTCTTATTACTAATACTCTATGTAGTTATAGTGATTTAATACTAACATATTACATATTAAACTAACTATACTAATACTATTATAAATTTACAAATATATGATATATTATAATTTATACTATAACTTTTATAATATGTTAATACATTAATATATATACTAGTACTATATATTTTTTTTGATCAGTTATACTAGTATTATATATTATAGTTAATAGTTATACATTAAATAATATAGTAATCTTTGATACTAAATATATATAGTTATAGACTTACAATGATTTAGTTATTATGAATTTATGATTAGTATAACTATATAATTGTATTAGTATTAGACTATTAGTAATTCAATTTGTCTATATTATATTAGTAATATTAGTTATGTTGAACTTGAATCAGTTAGTTAGTATAACTGTATTTAACATTATTAGTATTAATATAAATATTAGTATTAGTTATAGCTATATAGCCTATATTAGAATTAAGAGTCTTAGACTATATAATAGACTAATAGTATTAGTACAACTATATAAGTATACTGTATAGCTATATATTAGTTTTAATTATAGTGATTAGTATAACTATATAATAGTAGACTATTAGTATAACTATATATTAGTATTAGTTATATTGTTATAGTGATTTAGTATAATATTATTAATAATATATTATAGCATTGATACAAATACATTATGGAATATATATTATTATATAATATATGGCAACACATTGATACAAAATACATTATGGAATATATAATACATATTATAAAATTATAAATATATTATAATTTATACCCTAACTCTTAATACTTAATAGTATTAGTAATACATTAAAAAATATAATAATACTTTAATACTAAATATATATAGTTATAGACTTATAGTGATTACTTATTAGTAATATAATATAGTTATATAATAACTATATAATATAGTATAGTTAAGTTAAGTGATTAGTTATTATAATAAGTATAGTTATACTAATATTAGACTATCATTACTATATTATATTTAGTGTAGTATATTAGTAATTATTTAATGGCGAGTTAGTGATATAATTAGGTTAGATGAAAATTATAGTTATAGGTTAGACTATTAGTAATATAGTATAGTTATAAACTTATATATATTAGACTATTAGTAATATTATTTATAGACTACCCACTTAGTTTTTAGTATATGCTATAACTATAGTCCATGTGACGCCCCAAACTCCCGCATACAGCCACGCGGAAGTCAAGACGTCGGGATGAAGACAACACGGGTCACGCATCCCCTCGCCAAGTGCCAGAAGTGTGTGCACGAGCAAAATGTGTACAAATAAAAACACGCAGCGGTTAGATAAGTCATATATTTAAGTACCAGAATTTTTGCTTAGTTAATACAAACCAGATTCAAACATACATACTAAAATATTACAAGTTCAACATCATTTCAAACCGAATACATATTAATAAAAAAACATCGCCACACATAAAATACATAAAGATCAAACAGCTACTCCTCCTGCGGAGCTGCCTCCTCAGGCTTAGCCTCCTCATCATCAAGATCTGCATCAAAATCTACGGTACCAAAAATGGTACCGCAGGTAAGTAAAATCCAAATAACGCAAGATATAAACATATTAAAATCCAAACAATATGCATGAATTATGCCCAATGCACATGTCCCCAAAACCATATTTTTCTCACACACGCCAAAAGTCCCATTTGGCCCAAAATCTTTCCTTTAAAAACATATCTCGTCATTATCTCACATAATGGCCTAAAACCAAACTCAAACCATTCTTTACATATTTTTCTTTAATCGAATGCACCATGACCTCCCCTAGGGGTCATCCGCAAGCCCTAGCTTCATATCAAGCGATGTCCGGTTCCGCGCCTCTCGCGCGTACGTAGCCAAGCATCCTCTAGCCCCCGCCAGCAGAGGGGCCACGGAGTCAGTGAGTAGGGCAATGTTTGGTTCCGCGCCTCTCGCGCGTACGTAACCAAGCACCCCCTAGTCCCGCTCCCGTCGTCCAACGACAACTCAGGGGACGTCACTCAGTATTTTACGCTCCCGAGTGACAAGAGGAGCTCCACCGAGATAATAACCCATCCCGGCTTGGGCTCGTGAGACACACGCACCCAAAAATAGATTTACGCCAATAAAACAGGAATTTTTCCAATTAAAATAAAATGCACATGTACACACCACGTAAATGCAAACTCAAAGCTCGACAAATACAACCAATCATAAAACAACAATACAAGCAACTTCATCCTCCATCCATTCGACCCCCGAACTCCTCGGACTCAGTCCGGAATCAGCAAACCAACCAAATAAATTATTGTAAAGGCAATAATATATTAAATCTAAAACGAAACTTGGGAAAATACTTACAGTGCTAAATAGGATTTTTAGAAGGTTCGGCGCGAAGCAAACGGCGATGCGAAAGCAACGTAACAGTGCAAATGCACTGTTCCCGTGGGTCGCAAAATACCCACTTTTGAACGGGGAAGAACCAAGACCCCAAATTGATAGGGAATGGTCTAGGGAGGTTTATGAAGCTAGTGGAAGTGAGCTTTGGCCGTGGGTGGCGGCGAAAACGCCGGTTGAAGTAAAAACGTGCAAAACGGAGTTGAGCTCGTGGGAGCTGCTCCGGTGACCGTTTGAGGCCGGAAATGGGTGGGTTAGGACGGCAAGGAGCCGGTGATGAAGTGGTGAAGAGGTGGTGGCCGGAGGTGGAGCGACGGCGCGATCGAGGCAAAAACCGTGTGGCTTTTAAGGTGGTTTTCCGGCTAAACGGGGCCGGTTGGGGCTGGAAATCGGTGGGGGTGGTCACCGGCCGGAGGGGAAAGTTTTGGTGGTGGCTGTGCCGGCCACGTCCCGGCGAAGGTGGTCTGGGTGGATGGACGGAAGTTGCGTGGGTGAGGAGAGAGAGAGAGAAGGCAACGCACGGGAGGGACGGACGCACGGGAGAGGAGAGGAAAGAAAGAAAAAAGAGAAAAAAGAAAAAGAAAAAAAAAGAAAAAAAGAAAAGGAAAAGAAAAAGATGAAGGAAAATAAATGAGGTCCAGTCCTCACTTTCGGAGTCCAACACTGATCCCAAAAAGATAACTTTAAAAGCAATAAAAACTGAGAAAACATTTTAAACACGTCGCAAAGCTAAAATAATTAAAATAATTAGCGAAAACCAACTATTAAATTTTTAAAACAAAAAACAAGCTAAAATAAATTAAACAGCAAATTTAAATTCAACAGCGAATAAAAACTAATTAAAACCCGATTATTTAAAATACAAGCACTATAAAATTAATTAAATTAAAATATTTCTTCAGTGAAAATACACGTAAAAACGGGGTGTCACATCCTCCCCCCCTTAAAATAAATTTCGTCCTCGAAATTTGCAAGCTCAACCACCAAAACTAAAGCAACCCATAAAGTTCCACTTAGACCAAGTTTAAGGAACATACCGCTGATTACCCGAACAAATACGGATACTGCTCCCTCATATCCGCTTCTCTCTCCCAGGAGAAATCTTGAGCCAACGGATCTCCCCAAGCCACCTTCACCAGAGGTATCGTCTTGGACCTCAACTGCTGCTCTTTCCAATCCATGATCTGCGTCGGTACAACTTCATAAGTAAGATCAGGTTGCAGTTGCATACACTCTGGGTCGACAAAGCGGGGCTCTTGTTGTCCAAAACTCTTCTTCAAAGATGAGACATGGAAGACATCGTGAATATCCCCAAAATATTCCGGCAATGCAACTCGATAAGCGACGGACCCTATTTTCTCCAAGATCTGAAAAGGTCCAACATATCTCGGATCCAGCTTCCTCTTCTTCCCAAAACGCTTAACTCCTTTCATGGGAGAGACCTTGAGGTAAACCCAATTGCCTTCTTCGAAAGACAGTTCTCTCCTCCTGGTATTCGCGTAACTCTTCTGACGACTTTGCGCTGCAGCCATCTTGTCTCTTATAATCTGAATCTGATTCCTTGCATTTCCTGAATTATCTCGGGTCCAATTATTTTCTTCTCCCCGACTTCATCCCAGCATAAGGGTGGATCTACATTTTCTACCATACAGAGCTTCATAAGGAGCCATTTGGATGGATGCATGGAAGCTGTTATTATAAGCGAATTCTATGAGTGGCACATGATTTTCCCAACTCCCCTGAAATTCCATAGCACACGCTCGCAACATATCTTCAAGAGTTTGAATGGTGCGCTCTGATTGGCCATCCGTCTGGGGGTGATAAGCAGTACTAAACTTTAATTTAGTACCTAGAGCCGCCTGCAAACTCTTCCAGAAATGGGAGGTGAACCTTGGATCCCGATCCGACACTATGCTCTTTGGTATCCCGTGTAATCTCACTATTTCTTTTACATACATGCGAGTCAATTTTCCCAGAGAATCCGTATTATTGACCGGTAAGAAATGAGCACACTTAGTCAGTCGATCAACAATCACCCAAATTGAGTTCTTTCCACTAGGAGTCCTCGGCAAGCCCACTACAAAATCATGGTGATGTCATCCCATTTCCATTCAGGAATAGGAAGAGGTGAAGCAAACCTTGCTGGTCTTTGGTGTTCGACCTTGACTTACGACAAGTGTCACATCTCTCAATATACAAGGCAATGTCCCTCTTCATTCCTTCCCACCAAAAATTTTTCTTTAAGTCCCGATACATTTTTGTGCTACCAGGATGAACGGAATAGGGAGCCGCGTGAGCCTCGCCATAATTCGCTCCTTAAATTCTGAGTCCTTAGGAATTACTCTACGATCTCGGAATCGAAGAATCCCATCTTTATCCAAACTGTAGTGCAATGGCCCTCTAGATTTTCTGACTCTTTTTCTAATGTCCAAAAGCTTCGGATCTTTTCTTTGTAGAGTCTTCAATTCTTCAAAATCAACTACTTGAATGTCAAGAATTGAAGATATCACTTCCTCCTGGTGCGAACTTCCAATGAGGAGCCTTCTCATCCCGCAAAGTATCGAATCCATTCCAGAAGATTCAGCCTCATCCTCTAAGTGTGACTTTCGGCTCAAGGCATCAGCAACTACATTTGCTTTTCCTGGATGGTATTTAATCTCACACTGATAATCACTTATTAGCTCTAACCATCGCCTTTGTCTCATGTTGAGATTCTTCTGAGAAAATAAATGCTTTAGACTCTTGTGATCGGTGTAGACTTCGCAAACAGCCCCATATAAATAGTGTCGCCAAATCTTAAGAGCAAATACTATTGCAGCCAATTCTAAATCATGTGTCGGGTAATTCTTCTCGTGGTCTTTCAGTTGACGAGACGCATAAGCCACAACCCGTCCTTCTTGCATGAGAACACATCCCAAACCAAATTTAGATGCATCACTAAAAACTACAAACGGCTTATGTGGTTCTGGAAGTGCTAATACTGGCGCAGTTGTCAATCTGTTCTTCAATTCCTGGAAACTCCTCTCGCACTTGTCTGACCAAACAAACTCTGCATTCTTTCTCGTCAAAGCGGTGAGAGGTCCGGATAAACGGGAAAATCCCTCCACAAATCTTCTATAGTATCCAGCAAGTCCCAAGAAACTTCAATCTCGCGCACAGTCGAAGGACGCTGCCATGATAAAATAGCTTCCACCTTACTGGGATCAACTGCTACACCGTCTCGGGAAATTACATGCCCGAGAAATTTAACTTCTTCCAGCCAAAACTCACATTTGCTAAGTTTCGCATACAGTTGGTGCTCTCGTAACTTCCCAAGCACTAAGCGAAGGTGATAAGCATGCTCTTCAATATCCTGAGAATAAATTAAAATATCATCAATGAAGACCACCACAAAAGAATCCAAGTAAGGCCGAAAAACCCGATTCATCAGATCCATGAAAGCTGCGGGGGCATTAGCCAACCCAAAAGGCATCACTTTAAATTCATAATGCCCGTATCTTGATCGAAAAGCAGTCTTGGGTATATCTCTATCTCTTATTCGCAGCTGATAATATCCTGATCTCAAGTCAATCTTCGAAAAGATAGCTGCTCCTTGAAGCTGATCAAATAAATCTCAATTCTTGGGAGAGGATATTTATTCTTGATGGTCACTTTATTAAGTTCCCGATAATCAATACACATTCTAAGAGTGCCATCTTTCTTTTTAACAAATAAAACTGGTGCACCCCAAGGGACGTGCTTGGCTGGATAAATCCCTTGTCTACCAACTCTTGCAACTGGACTTTCAACTCTTTCAACTCGGCTGGTGCCATACGGTAAGGGGCTTTATGACAGGAGCTGCCCCAGGTTCTAAATCAATTACGAACTCCAACTCACGGACTGGAGGTAACCCCGGCAAATCATCTACAAACACATCGGGAAATTCTTCTACAACTGGAATATCTGCTAAAGACTTTTTCCCAATTGGCGTAGACACCACTTGAACTAAAAAGGCGTCCGCTCCACAAGCAATATCTCTCTTCGCTTGAATTGCCGATATAACCATCGGCTTTTCTTTTAATTTACTCCCCATAAACTCTAGATATTCGCCATCTGGGAGCTGAAAGCTGATTACACGGCTTCTACAATTAATACTTGCACAATACCGATACAACCAATCCATGCCGAGAATAATATCAAATCCCAACAACTTGAATACAACTAAGTCGGCATCAAGTGTCCTTCCACCAAAATCCAAGGGACAACCCAATGCAACTTTAGAACAACAAACCATTTCACCATTTGGAAGACTCACTACTAATGATTTTGGTAGGGGTCCCGTAACCAAATTACATATCCGTGCGAACGTAGAAGACACAAATGACTGAGATGCACCCGAATCAAATAATGTGCAAGCATAAAAATCATACAACCGCACCCTTCCTGAACCAACCACACATACCCATGAAATCCAAAATAAAGAAAAACCAAACCAAACCAAACCAAACATCAAATCCAGAAATTAGTTTAGAACCATACCTGTAATCACTCCAGCATCGTGGGTCGCTGGTGCCTCATCATCCACCTCCCCTGGGGTAACAGCATATACCCGAGCCTGCGCTACTTGCCTCTGATTAGTCCTTCCACCACGTCGTCCTCCACGGCTCTCTTGAACTCTATTAGGACACACGCGAGCTAAATGTCCCTCTTGGCCACAGCGATAACACTGGATCCTACCACTTTGCCAACACTCCCCTTCATGGGCTCTATTGCACCTTCCGCAAACGGGCATCCGACCTCCTATACGGACTCCTGAGGCTGCTTGTGGTCGAGCCCCGGTCCGCTGTATGAATTTCTGAGGTGAGCCAGAGCTACTTCCTTCTCCAGTAAAGCTCCGCCTTTTCTGACTGGTAGGGGAGCCCATGCTCAAATTAATTTCTCGCTCTGCAATGATAGCCAAATCAACCAACTCTTGGAAGACAGTAATCCGGAGGCAAACCACCATCCGGCGTATCTCGGGTCGCAGACCCTCTTGGAAGCGCTCAGCTTGCATCTCCTCCGAGGCTATCAGATGAGGAGCAAATCGCCCAAGCTCCACAAATTTTCGGGCATATTGCTCTACTGTCATATTTCCTTGAACCAGGCTAGAAAATTCTCTAGCTTTTTGCCGCCTCACATGTGCAGGAAAGAACCGATCATTAAATTCCTTTTTAAACCGCTCCCAAGTCACTGCGGCGAAGGATCCCAATTCTAGCATCAGCATTTCTCTTTTTGTCTCCCACCATTCGGAAGCAGTACCTTGCAACAAATAACTTGCATAGAGCACTTGTTGTGCCTCCGTGCAGCCACAGACTTCAAATGTTTTCTCTATATCTCTGATCCACTTCCCAGCTCTAAGTGGATCTTCTTCTCCTGTAAAAGCAGGGGTACGGTGCGCTAAGAAGCGCTCATAGGTGCAACCAGCCTGCGCCGCTCTACTCTGTTCCCCTCGCTGTAGATATTCAGTCAATCTGTTCAATTCACTGGTTTGAGCCTCTCTACTTTGCTCGCCTCGTTGTAAATATTCCGTCAAACGGTTTAGCGCTCGAGCCATGGCGAAATTCCCATCGCCTCTCGGCAACTCATCCTGAGGTTCCCCAGAAGGCCTCCGTGGTCTCACCATTTTCCTGCCAAAACACAACCTTCGACCCCGTTTAAACATTGGATAAAACAAACATAAAAGCAAAACCAACCAACGATAAAACAAGCACATACATATATATATAAGATAATTAAAACAAGTTAACTCAATTAAAAACAGAAAACCAAGCTTCAAATAAAACAAACTCCTTAAAACACAACTTTTAAAAAAAAACATTCTGGTACCGCTCCTAAGGGACATGTGGTTTTACCCAGAGCCAAACAGCTCTGATACCACCTGTGACGCCCCCAACTCCCGCATACAGCCACGCAGAAGTCGAGACGTCGGGATGAAGACAACACGGGTCACGCATCCCCTCGCCAAGTGCCAGAAGTGTGTGCACGAGCAAAATGTGTACAAATAAAAACACGCAGCGGTTAGATAAGTCATATATTTAAGTACCAGAATTTTTGCTTAGTTAATACAAACCAGATTCAAACATACATACTAAAATATTACAAGTTCAACATCATTTCAAACCGAATACATATTAATAAAAAACATCGCCACACATAAAATACATAAAGATCAAACAGCTACTCCTCCGGCGGAGCCGCCTCCTCAGGCTCAGCCTCCTCATCATCAAGATCTGCATCAAAATCTACGGTACCAAAAATGGTACCGCAGGTAAGTAAAATCCAAACAACGCAAGATATAAACATATTAAAACCCAAACAATATGCATGAATTATGCCCAATGCACATGTCCCCAAAACCATATTTTTCTCACACACGCCAAAAGTCCCATTTGGCCCAAAATCTTTCCTTTAAAAACATATCTCGCCATTATCTCACATAATGGCCTAAAACCAAACTCAAACCATCCTTTACATATTTTTCCTTAATCGAATGCACCATGACCTCCCCTAGGGGTCATCCGCAAGCCCTGGCTTCATATCAAGCGATGCCCGGTTCCGCGCCTCTCGCGCGTACGTAGCCAAGCATCCTCTAGCCCCCGCCAGCAGAGGGGCCACGGAGTCAGTGAGTAGGGCGATGTTTGGTTCCGCGCCTCTCGCGCGTACGTAGCCAAGCACCCCCTAGTCCCGCTCCCGTCGTCCAACGACAACTCAGGGGACGTCACTCAGTATTTTACGCTCCCGAGTGACCAGAGGAGCTCCACCGAGATAATAACCCATCCCGGCTTGGGCTCGTGAGACACACGCACCCAAAAATCGATTTACGCCAATAAAACAGGAATTTTTCCAATTAAAATAAAATGCACATGTACACACCACGTAAATGCAAACTCAATGCTCGACAAATACAACCAATCATAAAACAACAATTCAAGCAACTCCATCCTCCATCCATCCGACCCCCGAACTCCTCGGACTCAGTCCGGAATCAGCAAACCAACCAAATAAATTATTGTAAAGGCAATAATATATTAAATCTAAAACGAACTTGGGAAAATACTTACAGTGCTAAAAGGATTTTTAGAAGGTTCGGCGCGAAGCAAACGGCGATGCGAAAGCAACGTAACAGTGCAAATGCACTATTCCCGTGGGTCGCAAAATACCCACTTTTGAACGGGGAAGAACCAAGACCCCAAATTGATAGGGAATGGTCTAGGGAGGTTTATGAACTAGTGGAAGTGAGCTTTGGCCGTGGGTGGCGGCGAAAACGCCGGTTGAAGTTAAAAACGTGCAAATCGGAGTTGAGCTCGTGGGAGCTGCTCCAGTGACCGTTTGAGGCCGGAAATGGGTGGGTTAGGACGGCAAGGAGCCGGTGATGAAGTGGTGAAGAGGTGGTGGCCGGAGGTGGAGCGACGGCGGCGAATCGAGGCAAAAACCGTGTGGCTTTAAGGTGGTTTTCCGGCTAAACGGCTGGCCGGTTGGGGCTGGAAATCGGTGGGGGTGGTCACCGGCCGGAGGGGAAAGTTTTGGTGGTGGCTGTGCCGGCCACGTCGCCGGCGAATGGTGGTCTGGGTGGATGGACGGAAGTTGCGTGGGTGAGGAGAGAGAGAGAGAAGGCAACGCACGGGAGGGACGGACGCACGGGAGAGGAGAGGAAAGAAAGAAAAAAGAGAAAAAAGAAAAAGAAAAAAAAAGAAAAAAGAAAAGGAAAAGAAAAAGATGAAGGAAAAAAATGAGGTCCAGTCCTCACTTTCGGAGTCCAACAACTGATCCCAAAAAGATAACTTTAAAAGCAATAAAAACTGAGAAAACATTTTAAACACGTCGCAAAGCTAAAATAATTAAAATAATTAGCGAAAACCAACTATTAAATTTTTAAAACCAAAAACAAGCTAAAATAAATTAAACAGCAAATTTAAATTCAACAGCGAATAAAAACTAATTAAAACCCGATTATTTAAAATACAAGCACTATAAAATTAATTAAATTAAAATATTTCTTCATGAAAATACACGTAAAAACGGAGTGTCACAGTCCATATTAGTATAAGTATAGTAAGTTATATAACTATACTCTATATTAGACTATTAGTATTTATTTTATTTTTATACCATATTAGAGTCTAGTGTCTAGACTCTAATATTAATTTACTCTATTAGTATTAGTAATTTACTATAAATATTAGTATTAGTATAAAATTCTAAATAATAGTATTAGTTAATAATTACTTAATGGCAAGTTAGTGATAGAATTAGGTTAGATGAAAATTATATAATTAATTATATACAATTATTATATAATCAATATATTATATATATAAATTATAAATAAATAAAAAAATATTCATTCGGTCCGGTCCGGGGTGAAAAATCCCTGGACCGTGGACCAGACCGAATGATTTCGGTCCACTAAAAGGAGGACCGAGACCGGACCGGACCAGTATTGGTCCGGTCCGGTCCGGTCCAAATTGGCCGGTCTGGTCGGTTTTTCCGGTCCGGACCGGCCGACTTTCACCCCTAGTCGTGAGGAATTGTGCGTAACACGCAACGTCATCAGCGAGAATGTTGATTGGAGGAGCCAAAGTTGTGATCATCTCATTTTTATCAGAGAATTCAATCAACTTTTATGCAGCTAATATTAATAAAAGATGATGAATTCATATTTAGATCCAACTCCAAGAATTAGGTTAGGTTTGGACGTTGAATTGAGTTGAGTCGAATAAAATATTATTAGAATATTAATTTTAAATATTATAAATGTGTTAAGATTTAAAAAAATGTATGAAAATTTAAAAAAATATATAATAATAACATGAAGTGAATTGAAGAGGGTTTGGTAACGGCAGTACATATTGAGATATAATATAAATAATAAAATTTATTTCATTTCATTGACTTAAAATTTTGAGATAAATTGTAATTTTACGTGTGGTTTTATATAATATTAGCGTAGAAACATGACTATCTTTCATTCTATTAATTAAATATTTCTAAAATACATGTAATAAATTATAGAATAAATGATGATTTGAACGACGATTAAACCACCACCACCACCAGTAACAGCAACTGCAACTACAACATCAACCTTACTTCCAGGAAGCCACCAGCTTGGAAAAGGCAGTGAAGGACGACCCACCTTTGGTCCGAGCCGCCGTAGCCATCACTCTCATATCTAGACTTCGCTCTCTTAGAACTTTCCCTTCCTCCAATTCCATCACTTGTCTCACCTTCTTTTCCACCTCCTCTGCACTCACCAATAACACTTCTTCTCTATCTCCTTCCTTGGAATTATATGTCGCCGTATCAATGGGTATTGCCAACTTCATTTCCTCCACCAAAACCACAGCATTCAAATGCTGCTCGGCGTACAATGGCCACGCCACCATTGGCACGCCATAGCTCACTGCTTCTAGCACCGAGTTCCACCCACAGTGCGTCACGAACCCGCCTACCGATTCGTGTCTCAGAATCGCATTCTGTGGAGCCCAAGACTTCACCACAAGAGCCCTTTCTTTCGTCCTCTCCAGAAACCCTTTTG
The DNA here is from genome assembly GCA_011037825.1 of Carya cathayensis. Taxonomy (NCBI): domain Eukaryota; kingdom Viridiplantae; phylum Streptophyta; class Magnoliopsida; order Fagales; family Juglandaceae; genus Carya; species Carya cathayensis. The sequence continues at coordinate 52,094 of QGSO01000864.1, forward strand.
GCAATAGGACCTCCAAGTCTGGTTCAGTAATTGTACCCTGATCAGGACTCTTGACTACCCACAAGAATCTCTGATTGCTCATCTACAAACCAAAAGCCATCCTTTCAAGTTGTGCTTCAGAAAATTTCCCTCTACTACCAAAGCACAGGAACACAACGCTTCTTATCGGCTGTCCATCTAACCATGCCAAGCATTCGGATGATGCATCGTAGGAGGTCCCAGCTCGATCTTTGGCATCCGTGATCAAAGGCCCAATACAGTATAGCGGCGCCGGAACTACGCCTTTTGGGAAACAAGCACCATCGGCAATGGCTTTGATTGCATGCGGCTCAAGTGAATCAAAGGTGTTTACTATGATGCCTTTCAACTTGGGTAGGCGAGAGCCAAGATCAAGGAAGTACTGGTAACCGGGGTCCTCCCTGTGGAGCATTGGTTGAGGCATCTGTGAGGCTTTGATGGGAGGTAACCCAGGAATGTCCAGGAGGGTTTCATTGAGTTCCTTGAAGCTTTTGGAGGTTTGGTTGTGGATGGTGGGCAAGTGGAGAAAGAAACTAAGAGCAGAGGCACAAGAGGTGAAGTAGAAGTAAATTGGGATGTGAATTAGGTCGTAATCAGAGAAGGGGTTCAAAGAGGTTATGAAAGCAAGGACGGAAGAGGAGAGAGATATGGTGCGGAGGGCATCGAGGACGTGAGGAACGTTGAGGCGGATGGACTGGAATGCCAAGGCTGCTTTTTGTTGGGTTTCATGGAGGTCTTGGTTGGGTGATGGTGGTGTTGGGGGAGGGTGGATTGAGGGGAGGGACAAGAAGGAGATGGAAAGATTTGTGTTGGAGATGAGGTCGATGTAGGAAGAAGTGGTGGATGTTTCTGGAGGTGTGGATGCAACTAGGATTGTTATGGAGAAGTCTGGGTGATGTTGTATGATTTGCTTCCCCAGTTCTACCATGGAGACCATGTGGGGGAAGCCAGGAGCAGGATACAACACTATAGTTTCCTTCATTTTTCTGTTTGAGATAGAGGGAGAGACGAGAGAGAGGAATCGATTTCTAAAGTAGAGAGGTATCGAGTTGCATTTTTTAACATATCACGACACCTACTTATCTGCTTATAGATTTAGGTACGGTTCAGATAGTAGATGATATGAGATAGTTTTAGATAAAATATGAAAGTGAAATAAAATCTTATTAAAATATTATTTTTTTAATATTATTATTATTATTTTAAAATTTTAAAAATTAAATTGTTTATTAAATTTTGTGTAAAAATTTAAAAAAAATTATAATGATTAGATAAGATTAAATACTCACACTATCCAAACAAGGCTTAGCATTTTTCTTTCAAAGCTTGCTATATCTACCGAAGAAGTAGCATGAGACTCGTCCCAAGAAGAGTAAAAAGTTTTTTTATATTTTTATTCATTCATTTTTTATATTCTTAAATATTTTTTTAAAAAAATTCACATCACTAAAAAATATTTATTTAATTACTAAGTAAAATAATAATAATAAGAATAATTTATCGAGACCCAAATGTCAATAGGTCTCATTTTTCTTTCATTATGGGACAAATAAAACCATTTTTTATGTATTCTTTTTCGTCCATGGTTCATAAAATCACCCGAATCCATAATTGTTTCTACCTACTTGCATTTGGGATAACAAAAACTGCTTCAATATCAAAAAAAATTTCACTCTCTCTCTCTCTCGTTTTTGTGGACCTTTGACCCAATCAAAAGCACCTAATCCCAGCCAGAAACCGAGATTGAACATGCGTATCTTGCTCTTAGCTGATTGTGGATAGATGGCTAACAATCGACTCTGGCTACATCGTCGTGATTTCTTTAGTTGGTAGCTATGCGTGTTGATTTGTGATCATTTTTATATGATAGCAATTATCGTTTCATTTAGTTTGTGATATTAATAGGCTCACAATTCCTACAGCCCCCCTAGTTGGTTTGAAGGAAATTCGGACAGGGATGTAGGAGAAAGGGGGGCTGTAGGCTCCATCTTCTTGGGGGCGAGTGCCCAGAGTCACCTACTCGAGAAGTGGGGTTGTAACTTCCTCTTCTGCAATCCAGTCCGAATTACTTACCATTCAAACAGGGGAATGCAGAGGATTCATAATTCTGCTTTAGTGAGAAGACCAAAAGCTATCTATTTATAGTGTCAAAAATAAACATGAACATAAGAAGTCATAATGCATAGTCTTTTAAGTTCTTTTAAAATGCAATAAAATTTACGAATCTATTGATTATAAAATTAAAAATGCACAAGTTGAAGATAAGAAAACAAAACTAAAAGATCATTAGTTTTACATAAGAACTACCAATTTAAATCAATAATTTAGTTTGATATAGTATTTACTTTATTGTTTAATAAGAACATAATTTGAGACTTAAAAGAGTAGATGATGTGACTTCACAAGAACAAAACTCTGTACTCTGGTTATATAGTATATAGATAGATGTTACCAAAGTTAGTTTTATTTATTCTTTAAATGATCATGTCATGTGCTATCGTTTCCTTGCTTTTCTAGGTTTCAGCTCCAATCTCTCCCTCTCTCTCTCTACCAATTCATCAATTCTTGCAATCCAGAAGAAGCAGGCAAAAGGATGAAAAATAAGTACACAACAGTGAGTAACCATGATTTAGTAACATTCGCCACTTCAAAATTTGTGGGTCAAGCATAATCACGTGCTTGTCTACAAAAAGGAATGAGTTAAGAAGAACTTCTCCATCCATTTTCATTCTCATGACCCTACGCCACCACTCACTGGACCCCAACAAACAAATTCTCACTGAAGAAATTTATGAGCAGGCGGTCTGATTCATCCAAAACAAATCCTATCCTACAATGAGCTATAATTTTGAGTATAAGACCTACACTAAATGAATGGAACATAATCCCCAATACAGAACACTAGCCCAATTAGTCTTCCTTCCACTTGTTGACATACCTGAGGAAAGATTTAGCAGGATTTTGCCTAGGTGGAGCTCGTACACGAGTAGATCTTCGAAGCACAGCCTCCTCCAATGCAATCTTGTGAGCCATGTCCTTTGATCTCTTTTGGAGCTCCGCACTATAAAAAATAGTGGCATCATTTCAACAATCAGAGCATCAAGGGATAAGTCCTGGAAGTATAACAGTGTAACATCTAGACCCAAATTTCATAGGCTTTATAAGTTTGGACCGTGGGTAGAATTTTGTTAAGGCTGGAAGGAAGATTATTTTATTGGGTCCATTAGCACATACGTATTATTTGAGGATCTAATATTGAGGAGATATGATTGGATATGAAATTATGGACCTAGATGCAAAATGGAGTATGTTTGGCCCATTAGGTCCATATATGGATGGATAAGCCCAAGTATTTTCTAGCCAAAGCCCATTTGATTTTTGGAGTTCGTAACAATTGGAAATCAACCCCATTTGACTCCTAAAGAATAGCAACATATTTACCCGAGAACTCCTAGGCATTTGGATTCTTAGAAACCCTTTTCAAAACAAACTAAGTTAATTTGTATAGCCCTATTATTAGGTTTTTCAGGTCTCATTAAAATGACAATGGCTTGAAAACTAGAAAAAACAGAGGCTGCTGTGAGTCTAGAAAGTTTTTATAGCAATCCCATGTGACGTTCTTCAAGAAGACCAATCCCTAACCCTAGATAACTGCTGGAATTTCAGGAGACTGAAAAAAATAACCAGCCTCACCCTATCAAGTCCAACCCTTTTCCAATGTGATTATTGACGCGTTTGCTATCAATAAAAGAAAAGATGTAAGTAATATGATCATACCCTTACATGTACTGTAAACAATAATTTTTTTAAAGTACTATATAAGTATGATCTTTTATTGAAAGCTCATTTTTACGTACCCAAGTATGATATGATGAAATTGGGTTTCAATGTCATTTATTATATGTTTTACATGCATCGTGATATGTTTACATTTATGATTACGATAAACTATGTCATTATGTGTTCTACATGCATCATGATAAGAAAGATAAAAGACAAGTTATGAAAGAAGCTTTAAGGCCCCGTTTGGTTTCACAGATGGTCTCAAACCATCTCATCCCATCTCATCTCATCTCATCTCATCTCATCTCATCTCATCTCAACATCCAAACACCATTCAAATACAAACACTTTTCAATTTCAAATTTTCAACTTTTTCATCTAATCATTACCTAATCATTACAACTATTCCAAACAAATCAAAAAAAAAAAAAAAACAATTCAACTTTTTCAAATTTCAAAACAAAAATTATATTAAAAACTTATATTTTAACTATATTAACTTTTTAATATTTTTTTTTCAACTTTTTCTTTCTCCTTTCCCAAAATCCCATAAAACATCTTAACTCAAATCATTTCACTGCTATTCACATATTTTTCATCTCATCTCTTCTTATCTATGTAACCAAATGGGGACTTAGGAATGACAATAAAAGATGTATGGTACCAATGCAATTATGGGTGGATATGCAAACCATAAACCTAAGCTTGGTCCACCATAGTATATTATGATAAGTTAAACGGTTCCCCTTGTGGCCACATGCAATGGAATTGGTGCACAACCAGCCAATGGAATTAGTGCACAACCCTGCACATACGGGTTAAGGTGTGTTGGCCATTAAAGAAAGGGAAAGATAAGTTTGTGTTGAAGTATATGGCTCATACACTGAAAGTACGGGGGGTATTTTTTGTAATTTTCTTAAATACGTCCATACGTCTAGAGTTAGTATAAATACACATTATGTAACCCTAATTGACTGATAGTGAATTTCATGCCGCTCGCTCCCTGTGGATGTAGGCACATCGCCAAACCACGTTAAATCTCTATGTCGATTTCTATTTTTCTCTTTTGATCATTCCATATAATTCATCAGCAATTGCCACACGTTTTACAACAACTTGCATGGTACATTTTACGTGTTTATGTTAGCATAAGTTTAAGTATGCATGCATTGAAAAAAATGTTTACCATATAATGTAATACTTATTGAGTATTCAACTCATTTTAGTTGGTTGTTTTTCTTTATGTTTTTAAAATGTCCAAGTAAAGAAGATAGTGTTTACAAGCTAATAGCCAAGCATAGGTCATGTGTGAAGGGATTTTCAGACTTAACTTTGGGAGGTTTGGGGGTAGAGATGAGAATTTTAAGTTTGAGATGAGAGTTTAAAATATTATTTTTAGTATTATTATTGTTTTGGGATTTGAAAAAGTTGTATTGGGATTTGAAAAAATTGAATTGTTTATTATATTTGTGTGAGAATTTGGGAAAGTTGAATGATGAGATGAGAATTTTGAGTTTGAGATGAGAATTCTCATCTACCAAACCTTAATAAGTGTCTTCTTGTCTTCTTTTCATTAAAAGATATTTTTGTAATTTTTTTGGGAATTTATTTTCGATAAATTACGTATTTTTATTATGTTGGGTATCTTTACCGGGCACAGTTACAAAAGCACGTAACAATCCTAACCTACAGGAAGGGGGTGTTACAAACTGACTACCATGTAAACCTCCCCATGAAAACATGTAACCGAAATTGTAGCTTTAGATTAATAACTACTGCAAAAAGTTCACCCACACTCCGTGGAAACAAAGTTTTGAATTCAGCAGAAGGTTCTTTTTATTTTCATGGAGATTAATACCAGCTGGCTAGTGTTACTTCAGCCATAATAAAAAGGTAGGGGGGCCCTGAATGTCTTTAGATATGATGAGCCCAGAAATTGAGGAACATGCTAAATGCACAGACATGCATATAGATGTACAGGCCAACATGCACAAATCACGAGTGTAGTTGTATGCACACCACAATTGACCATATAACTACAGCTTATGCAAAAGAGAGAAACAACAAAGAGCAGAGGTGATCTTTAATAAGCAGAAAAAAGAAATGATGATTCCAATAAAGTATAGAAGATAAGAAAATGGTGAAGGATTAACTCACCATATTCTGCTAAAGAATTGTTCCAGATGTTTCTTCAGTTCCCTCTCCCTCTCACCCTTGATATTCAGTGAACCCATCAAGGCATCCAGCTGATCAAGAATGTCAAATCGAATAAAAAAAATTGTGATTCTAATAAAAATTTAATTTCTTGTCCTTTTTTTCTTCAGCCCCTTGACATAGATATAAAAAACTAGCTAAGCAGAATTATTACCTCTTCCTTGCTACTGTAGTATCCCCACTCCTTGGAGTCAGAACTCTCAAAAAATATCCTCCCATCGTGTCGAAACCACCAATACCTGTTATAAAATCTGTCTCTGCCCAAGGGGTTGGTGCGTATCACTCGTTTCTCCATCTCCCGTTCATAATACTCTTTCTGGGTTAGGATCAATGACAAGAAAACATGAATAAAAAAAAACACGATAAATGAACAGAGACAAGCACAAAGAAAAACATGACATGAGAGGAGAGTAAGGAGATTGATTTTAACCCTCTGTTCTTTACTCCTTTTTTTAGTTGCTTCCCTTTTATCATCCTTCAAAATTTCCAACCCTTCCTTCCTAGATGAATCTTTGCCCTTATCTGATGGGAGGTCCACATCAGAATTCTGCCTTTTGGCCTTCTTCTTTGATGTGGTGATCATAAGCTTGCTCTCACTGAAAAGATCAGAAAATAAATAATGAGCCACACATAAAAGAAATCATTATGAAATGTACTTTAATTAGCAAAAGAAAGAATCAAGACCAATTCCTTGATGCCTTGCCCTGGTGAGAAGAAAGGACCTCCCCATTTCTTCTCTTTTCCGTGTGACCATTCTGTTTACTGTGCTTATCATTTGCTGTTACACCTTCTCTGCTCTCCACACACTGTTGATCAGTTGCCCCATTGGCATCAAACTCAGCCTTCAACTGTTCCTTCTCCTCTCTTTTCTTTCTGGCTTCTTCTAATGCTTCCCCCCTTCTTGTGGCGCCAAGTTCCTGCCGCTGTTCGATAACCTCATCCAACTTCTCCTTAAATATATCTGTTTGAAGCACTTGATCAACCAATTCTCGTAAGATTCCCAATTTAGCGTGAGCATCCAAAAGACCATAATGACCCCTTTTAATAGTTGCCATGCAAGTGCATAACTCAGGAAGTTTTGTCATTTCCAAAAAATCGCATAAATATTCTGTCCAACTGATCATTGTAATCTGAAATGGAAAGGATAAATCAGGACATGCCAAGCATCAAAATGCGGCAAAAGCAACAGCAGTTACATACATGATGCAGATGGAACAAAAACTCTAGCTTGGTTAAACACACCATGCCCCATAAAAGAAACAAAAGATAGAAAAATAAAGTACAAATTGGATGAAAACCTTTAATTTTCGATTTCTTTTCTGTACAGCCAATAGATATTCGCCATTGTCTTCTATGAGCAATCGAAGAAGAGCTGCATGAGATTCCACAAGGAGAACGGGACTGCCATCCTTGTGGCAGATAGCATTTTCAAAATCTTCTAGGGAGAATGGCCACAAGTGCAACAGCCCACTAAATGATGAACAAAAATCCCAAACCATTAGAAGATTCCCAACACAATCCATTGGAACATTGAAGTCCCTTGACGGAGAAGGATGTTCAGTGAAAACTGGATCTTCTGGACCAGGCTGCACTAACAGGTCATCAGTTGGATATTTGATAGGCTCTTCCAACGGTTGATCATCTTCTATAAATTCAAGAAAGCAATAAAAACAAGATGAAATGAAAATTATCAGACTTGTGACCACACAAGTGTTACACGGTATGAAAAATCTCATGCACAAGAATAGAATTTTCCGGGATGGTACAATTGCAATACACTGATACTGTATTCTGCCACAAGCAACAATGTAACCAACCATATGCAAGCTTAAAAAGAGAAAAATAGACCCACGATAAGGCAACTTCAATGCTTGCTTTTACCTTTCTTAATCTTCATTACTGTTCCATCAAATCGCCTCTTTTTATTTTCTCCAGATTCTTTTTTCATTTCCTGAATATGGTAAATATGAGATAAACAATGACATCATGACTATTACGAAAGCGAGAGAGAGAGAGCTATAAATAACTACCATGCCACTCTTTCTATCTTCCTCATTTTTCCTTCGTTTCTTATAGCAGACTACTTGTCCATCCTTAAAGAAAACTTGGCTCCTTAACTCCTCTGGAAGATCAGTTGAAATTCCATGATGTCGTGCCAGTTTATCATGAAGGACCCAAGGAGAACTTCGGCATGTAGATTCCCGAATAAAAGACTTCAAAACAGCTCTACTAAAGGGCAACTTCCGCTGTAATAAATCTTCTCCCTTTACTGAAGAACTTTCCATAACTTTCTTATTTTTGTCAAGCCATGCCACCTCATATAGGATTCTTTCAGGAGCTTCCTCCAGAACTTTTAATATTTTGCAAGGAAATAAATCATTTTCCTTCCTTCCATACACTTCAGCACCAACAAACAAGCGTTTCTGCAACTTTTCAGCTATCGTATCAGCAAGATCTTTCAGTGAAAGCATACCTGCAAAAATAAAAGATCTGGAGACTTTCAACTGCCTCAGAATGGACACCCTGGGGCAAATAACAATTTGAAAGGAACAACCTTTTTTTTTAAAAGTACTCATAGAGGTTATTATCAAAGAATGCAAAAGGCATAGCCCAAGTACACAGAAGGTATAACAAGGAACACCAAACAAGAAATAGGAAAAAAATGTCATGAAAACTAGAGCGCATTATATTGCTCTTTCAACTTTTCCTTGTACCTTTCAAGTTTTTTGCCAAAATTGAAAGAACAACTGTTGATCAGCGAAAAAGACACTTAAAATGTTAAATCAATTTGTGATGAGCAAGTCTCTAGATTCTCTTTCTTTCTTAATGTACTGTTTTTCCAATAACAATCTTAGTATTTTCCTTTTCCCAAAATATTCAGTGCATAGTTACAGCTTGAGAATTTTGATTTATGTAGTCAACATATTCACATGTCTTAAGCTTGTCACTGCACACCCAGTCACCATAAACCCCCCATTAGTGTCACATGGATTACAACAAAAGTTATGTGATAACTCTCTCTTTTTTTCCCTTTTCTTTAAGCGAAAAAAATTATTATTTTTTGATAAGTAAGAAGATATTTTATTGATATAAGCGAAAAAATTATTAGAACAAGGAAACCTTCAGTGCAAAGGAAGTACTCAATGGTTCCCTTAAATTATTACAACCTAAAAATTTTGATCATTATAAAATCCAAATTCTTGTGTACTTGGGCTATGCCTAATTACATGGTTTATAATAAATTTCTTGCTTATCAAAAATAAAAAGCCAAAGATGCATCTGTCTGTCAGTGTGAAGGGGGGGGGGGGGGGGGGGGGGGGGGGTGTTACGCAAACTATAACTTCATAGCGTTCATGAACATTAGATGCCACATATAATATAGAGACACATGTCTAATCTTAAAATGTGAAGGCTCGTGAATCACTCTATTAGAGAAAAATTGAAAGTCATTAAATGCTACATTGATTGTAAAAAGTGGTGCAACTAGCAACTAATGCTAAAGTAAAAGGAAAGCTGGATAGCATGTCAACTTTTTTCGAAATAGGGGTTAGCAACTTACTGTACTGAATGACATGCAATGCAGGAGCCATAAGCTCTTTGGGGAACTGTTGGACCTTTTCTACTGCCTTCTTTTCTGACACCAAAGCCTCCTCATAAGTCAAGCTAGTTTTCCCAGTGACTTTACAAACCCAAACTCTTTGGCGATACAGGTTTATACGGTTCAAATAGTCCCTGATCTAGGTTAAGAAAAGACAGACAAAAGAATCTAACAGAACCATAAGACTCTATCGAGTTAAGTTTTTCATGTAATCAATGCTGAAAACAAAGAACTTAACAAGATCTTAATGAACTTGATAGGGTAGGAAATCACCCAAAAACAAAGAACTAAACAAGATCTACAAAAAAGGATACTGATAATCCCTAAATATCTCTTTCGTAAAACGAACTTGATAAACAAGCTCATTAGGCTCCAAATCCTTAGGCGGTTCTGCCAAGGAAAAAGGCTTTCTTTTCAGTAAAGGCATTGTGATAACTTATTCCACCACCAGTAAGAACCCACCCCGCACGAGGACCCTCACATCCTGTATCAAATGCAACGACATGGACAGTTTCAGAACAAGCTCTTAAAAAACACAATTCTCACACTTCTTACATGACAATCAGAATTACTAGAAATGCAGAAATATAGAAATTAGGCATTGTATTTGGTGACAGCATACAAAATGCACTGACTCAAATGGTACTTATACCCACTTAAGAAGAGGCTTGAAGATAAGAGCATGATTCATTACGGACAGGATGCATGTGTAACTTGCCAACATAAAGAGTTTGGCGAGCATTTCTCTCCCTACTTCTAGATTACAAAAACAGCATTAACTGACATGATTCGAATTTCCTATTCCATTTTCGTTCTAAAAATTTTCATTAATCACAAAGCATAAGAACAAGAGAGAGCAACGAACCAGACACCAAGATAGGAAATATTCATCTCCTACACGACACAACAAATATAATTCCAATTTGAATCATTAAGCATTCCTCTGTCATGTAAATTGGATTAAAAAACAATATGTATAATACAAAAACCCTAAATCCAAAAATGAATGACCAAATTACTTCCAGAAACACAAACTAAGAAAGAGTATCACGACAAACTCCAAAAATCATGATTGTACTCAATTTCTACGATTAGAAATGTACATAGCTATAAAGATGTCATAGAAAAAAAAAAACAGAAACCCTTTAGAAAAATGTTAACTTCAGCACAACAACATGATAAGAATATGCTCAATCGCACAAATTTTTTAAATGGAAACAAAAAGCAATAAGTATCTGCGTTGGCCAATTTTCAATGCTACCCAACGAAGAAAAAAGAGACCCATATCTAAGAGAACAGTCAGAAACCCTAGAACGTTCTGTGTTGTGGGATCCAATCGGCAAAGGCCGCACATCAATACAAGAGCAAAACCAATACAACAGTCAGCACCAATACCCAACAATAAGTAAAATGCCCGCTAAACTGGACAGGTACTCGAACCCATTGACAAGAAAAGCAAGCAAAAGATGGGGAGAAAACGAAAGCAACCGACAACCGTGCAAAACCTCCATTCCCGCCAGAACCAAAAAGAACGTATAGAAGTTTAAAGCAGATAAACAATATAATAATAGAGAAAAAAAACCAGCGAGAGTGTGCGTGGTGTTCTTACAGTGAAAGAGCTTGAGTGCTGAACGTGGGGAAGCAAAAATGCGTGTAGTTTTGGGGAGAGACGAAGGGAGAGCTGTTCTTTCGGTTGTGTATAAAATGTGTCCGAGTTTTAAAGGGAGGGGAATGAAGTTTCTAACGCTTTCTTTCTCTCACTTGCTACCTCTCTCTCTCCGCATCGTTGTGCGAAGCCCGGTATTTATAGGTACGCTGGACGCGATATTCAGTTTATTACAATTGTGACCTTTGTGAAATAGCTAATTACTAAAATTAGCATAATCGTTTAAAACTTTAAGGTGATTTAAAGAGTTACATCTTGAGTATAGCTCATCTTTTTTATATTATATATTTATTAAATAAAAATAAGTATATGATAAAAGAATGATGAGTAAAATTTTTTTACATCTATTTATAAATTTTATAAAAATAAATTTATAAATTAATATTAAAATATGTTAATAATAAAAGAGTTTTATAATCCGACAACGTTAAGTCACGGTAATTTATATTATAAAAAAAATAAGAGAATGAAAATAGTGTAATTTAATTACTTTTTGAGCAACAATAGGTGATTACTCATACACAACTTTAAATAGTAACTATTTAAGATAGATTACATGACATGTATGATTAAGGATTACAAAATTTAAGATAAAAATTAAAGTATCTTTATTTTTTTCTTATACAAAACCAATCAAAACTAAAACATATATAAAAATCAAAATGTGCATATATAGAAACTAGACAACTAGAAAATCCCCAAATTACATGTCCCTTTGATTCATGTCTAGCATTGTCTTGCAAAAGAGAATGGTTTTCATTTTTATTTATGCGAATAAAGAAGTTTTCCTTCCAATTGAGTTGGCCTTTTAATTTTGTTGAAAAATATTCCGAGAATATGCTCATAGCTCCTTAATTTCTATGTCCGTTTTGATATTTTCATATCAAATAGGAATTTAACTTCAATCAGGAAGTGGTGTAAAACTGCGACGCTGACAACATCCATTTAGAATTTAACGGAGATTGAAATGTCGGGATATGCAATACAAAGTTACATACCCTTGCTCGTGACAGATAATATATAATGTACCTAGCACGCATCTAGCAATATACAATAATAGTAGCGGAAAAACTCTTTCAACTTGTAACATGTTCCAGAATAACTAAAATCCCAAATCGTTTTCATCACTTTAAAACACACATACTTGTTCATTATCCATCAAGAAAGGCATAATCTGAATCATAAAGTCTTGCATTAGAGTAGTAACTTCTTACTTAAATTTCTCATTTTCTCTCCATAACACAGACTTAGCTTAATAAACCATAAGCAACTGATAACATATATACAGCAGCACTCATTGATCCAAGCAAGGATTCTTGTCAATCAACTCCATCCAATCATGTGGTCTCTTCTTGTTTAAGACCTGACTCTTCCTAACCTGCCACAAATTCTACCATTCCAAGTGGGAATGGTAATTAGGACTACCACAGTGAGATTTATTCAAATCTAAGTAAGTTGGGCTACAAATCGGCTCATAATAGCATGATTAATAATAAACATGATATATATGCATGAATGATGTAAACTTGCTTTTACAAGAGCATCATCATCAACAAAACTTCAAACTTTCAGGACATGCTTATTTTATAGAACATCATCAGAACATCATACCTTCATGACATGTTTGCTTTCATAAAATATTTCATTCATTCTCGTCATACAAAGAATAAATACTCAGGCAGATGGTAACGCCTTCACCATGAGTATCATTTAGCTTTTGGTAGATTGAATCATCTTCACCAAAAAGCATCTTATTTTGCACCCATCAACATTAGGTACTACGATTGCGCAGCGAAAACCTTTCGGTCCTAGAGGGAATATTCTCATCCCCACCTTTGGGTTTGGCCTGATCGAAATACTAAATCTCATCCCGACCTGAGTTGCGCCCCTCCAGTGTGCCCAAGAACCATCAACACAACTAGTCCACAAGCCGTACAAGACCCACCAACCCCTAAGCCAACAAGCCCATGTCGACATGGACAAACAAGACCTATCAACTCTAACACTCTTCTACAAGAACACCTCGCATTTAAGGATCGTATCCCAACAAATAGATGGGGATATGATGACACATCTGTCTTGAATAGAGTGCACAGGAAGTGACCGCTCCACTCGCCAGCCATCAAAGCACAACCCAAGGTGCCATATCGCATTAAAGACTACAGTTTGGCACTTGTGCTCGAGATGCTAACCCCTGACACAGGATACGGATTGTCCCCCTAATATCTAGTATAAAAGCCAGACATCAGGCAACAATGGGCTCTCTTTGATTTTAGAAGAAAATATTCTAAGGAATAAATACTAACTTTGGCATCGGAGGTTCCTCGAAACAACCCCGAGCCCATCGTTTCCTCTATGTTGTAGGTGACTGGACCCATTACTCGGAGTGTGAAACAAATCATCCATAGTGGTGCCATCTATGAAATCTTCATAAACACAACATGTCATTCATATGCCGGCTACAACGCATTCAAAACAACACACCAACAGGAAGCTACATTGACGAACATGAAGGAACAGTTGGAAGAGAGCATGAGAAAGATGGCGGAAGAAGTGGAAAATCTTCGTCGGGAAAATGAAGCCTTAAGGAGCAACAACACTAAGTTGCAACATGATGTGGGGTCGAGTCGAAGCAAACAAGAAGAATCCCAGAGCATAGGCGAGGTAGACACCAATGAGGAAGAAAGAAAGAAGATGCATCAAGAGCTGCGTCGCCTCATGGACAAATATGAGGAGATGAATGGGAGCTTCGTCGTCGATCAACCAGTTGCTTACCAACACAGATTTGCCCACCAATGTGGAAGTGATGGCTACACCGTTACCACCAAAGTTTAAAGTCACCTAGATGGACATGTATGACGGGTCCAAAGACCCCTTCGAGCACTTGGAAACCTTCAAGGCTCATATGACCTAAAGGTGGCAAATCGTGTTAACAAGTCGTGTTTATATTATGTATATTATACAATATGGGTTAACCCGAACACGACTTATGAAAATTAACGGGTCAGAATTCTAAACCCTAACACGACTTATTAAAATAACAGGTTGCCATGATACGACCTGTTTTGACCAATCATGAATTAATTAAAAATATATCAACCCATTAGGTTGAATTGATGACGCTACATGAAACGACGTGGAAGAGGAGTCGTTGCATGCAACCCAGGAGTGGGAAGTCAGATAACGCACTCAAGAGCATGTCAATCAAATAATGATGTGCCACCAAAACGTCCTAAAAAATGGAAGAATTCCTACCATACAGTAAGAATTTGTGAAAAAACTAGAGGGGATATTCTCATCCCCCCGCTAAGTTGGGCCTAACCGAGATACTAAAGCCCATCCCAACCCAAGTTGCACCTAGGAACCATTAACACAACCAACCCACAAGTTGTACAAGACCACTAGCCCATGAGCCCCTTAGCCAGCAAGCCCATGTCGATATGGACAAACAAGACCCACCAACTCTGACACTATTCTGCAGGAACACCTCGCATTTAAGGATCGTATCGGGCAAACAAATAGGGATTGCAAACAACACCCTACCTCTAACAGAGTGCACGAGAAGTGACTACTCTACCTGCCTGCCATCAGAGCACAACCAAGAATGCCATGCCACATTAAAGATTTCGGCCTATCACTTGTGCTCGAGACAGTGACCTCTGACACATAGTGCGAGTTGTTCCTCTGATATCTAGTATAAAAGCCAAACACCAGGTAATAATGGGCGCTCTATGATTTTAGAAGAAAATACTCTAAGGAAGAAATACTAACTTTGGCTAGAGTTGTAACCGGTCTGGTTTGGGGGGAGTCACGGATCAAAAATTTCAGTCCATCATTTTCTTCAGACCGAATCATTAGCTATTGGTCTGATCTGGTCCATGAACATTTTTTTCTTCTTTTTTCTTTTTTTGACAAAAAAATTAATACAAAAAATTAATTAAATTAGTAAAATTAAAATTAAGTGATCTCTTGAACATGTTATATATGATTAATGAATAATAATAATTTCATTGTATATATGGTCAATAATGATCCCTTAGATGAAAATGACATAATTAACTTATACAACTACTATATAAAATAATATTATATATATACTAAAAAAAATATATATATATATACACTCGATCAATCATGGTCCAGTCTGGTACAAAAAAAAATCACATCCCAAGACTGACCAATAAGATTATCGATCTAGTCCAGTCGGTTTTTTCAATCCAGACCAATAGTCTTCAGGCCCTAACTTTGGCATCAGATGTTCCCTAAAACAACCCCAAGCCCACTATTTCCTCTGTGTTGTAGGTGATTGGATCCAGAACCTGGTGTACGAAACACGTCATCAACAGGTCTCATTAGAAACCCGTTGATTGTTCTTCATCAATGTAGGGGATTCGATTCTATCTTTAATCACTCTAAAGTGGACAAGAGAGTTCTACTAAAATAATCCTCCATCCTAGTAGGTTTGAAAATTGAAGGTATCGACAAGGAGAAAATGTACAATTCTTGATCGAAATCGGTCAATAAGGAGAAAGAGAACTGGCCAAAATCCGACGGTTGGTACAGATCAGTTTAGTGGTTTGGGAATCGGTTTTCCATCACCAGACACCAAAAATTGACAAGCTCGATTTTCCATCACTACTGATTCGCCAGTTGACCTCATGGATGAGAAAGAACTCAAAGATACTTTCTTGACATAACCATTCATGGTGAGCATCAATAAAAACTAATCTTCAGCAAAATCACTCACAGGAGTAACATATGTTATTCATTCACCATCAGCTAGAGATAAGATCTACACCCCAGAATGGGAAAAAATTTGAAATTAGATTAAAAAACTAAAAAATAGAAAACTTCAGTGATTACCAAAAAGAATCACTAATAAATGAAGGAGAGGGAAAGGAAGGGAGGAGAGGTTTGCAGCAGCAAGAGAGAGGGCGAGATGGATGACGTTAGTTGTTGGAGGGAGAGGTTGCACGGCGTGAGAAATGAGAGGCTCGCAGCGGAGACAAATATGCGTGAGAGCTAAAGCCAAACGACACGAGGGAGAAGAAGGAGAAGGGGGGAGGGGGTAGCAAGGGTATTAAACCCTAAAGCCAAACGACGACGTAGTTTCATTTTAATTTTCTTTCGTAAACGGTAGTTGTAAAACGACGTCGTTTCACTTAATTTTCACTTAAGTGAAACGACGTCATTTTACATAAGAGATACATATAATATATATATATATATATATTATCACCCGGTTCGGCGGTTTGAACCAGGTTTCAAACCAAGACTAAACCAAACGATGTCAGTTTCATCAAATTCCCACTGCTTGCCAATCTATTCTCCACTGGTTCCTGATTCTGGTAGCTAGTTCCTATCGGTTCTGGTCAGTTCAATCAGTTCTTGTACACCCCTACATCATAGTATTGGGTTCGCGACAAAAATTAATTACATGCTTAACTCATGCTTCATGACAGATGATAATATAATTTGACATGAACATTTTAGATATTAATGAAAACTCAGAATAATAACATGGATTACTGACATAACATTTATCATTTAATATACTAGCATAAACCGGGAGTAAGTTAGAAGCTCATTTACAAACTGATACTAGCATGCATTTCGCATTCACGTATCTGGATAATCTTAAGTTATAATTAGAGTTCAACTTAAGGAATTTTTATTAAGAACTAATAAAATTAACCTTTCCAATATCCTTAAAGACTTTTCGTTGAATAATTATTGAACTTTTTACTAGTTGAAAGTTGACCCCAACTACATCCATTTTCATAATCTCCATTCTTCTCTCGCTAAACATGAACTTTCACCAACATGAGTCACATCATGCACTACTTGCATAACCATCAATATAACTCATTACAAGCTTAGAACATAACCTATACCTATCATTTTCTCATAAACTGGCCACCCAAAAATCAATGACACAAAGCACACATACTCTATTCATCATTCACTTGAGCCTATCATGAAACCATAATTTCCTATCTTTCTCTACCCAAGCATTTTTTTTTTTTAATTAAGGGGTTGGGGTTTTAAACTCAAGTTCTCCATTTGGATAACCGAGTCATAAGCTATTAGGTCATTAGGATCTTGACATTCTACCCAAGCATTTAAATGCACCACTTAATCTCATAAACAAATATGTTTGTATATCACTCAAATCATTACACCACAAATTAGTACAATCAATTGGCATCAAATTCATAAATCTATCCATACCATAAAATCTTACATACTTAACTCAACATACACTAAACTACCATAATCACATAGGCCTACAAGCTAAAACTATGACTTTCCTTGATTCATAAAATTCAACACCACACCGTCAATACACGAAGTCTATCCATACCATCTATGCTCTAACACAACCACAAACACAAATACAAACCCGAAATTGAAACTGTATAAATTTCTTTCATGGCTCCATAAAAATCTCAACTGCAATGTCACTTTAATAATTAGTACCAATTCACATTATTCCACTTCATTACCCTTCCATATACACAACTCAACTTTATAAAACACACTAACATGCTTGTTGCTCATGTAAATCAATCCAACACAATTACATAACTTCATGATTTCCATTCATTCACCCCTCACCCAATACAAAAACTCTCTTATGGGCTTGACTTGCCTTGCACACAAACTCTTTTACGAGGTTTGTACTTGTTTTGACATGTGTAAAATGAAGATAAAATGGATGGTGAAGATTTCACCACAACAAAATTGATCTCTCCCAAGTGTTTTCCAATTCAATTCTTCTATTGGCAAGCGGACGACGGACAAATTTGGGCACCATTACTGATGTGGCAGGTGATATTATTATTTTAAAAAAAATACAAAACGAGGAAAACGAAATCTTCTTGCCCACGGCATCTTTCTGCCATTTTTCTCTCCCAGCTCCTCTGCAACCTGCTCCGTGCGACCAGCTCCTCAACTCCTCCGCGCAACCACCTCCCCTCGCGACCACTTCCCAAAAAGGTCTTCGGGAACACATTTTTAGTTTTATCTAATTGCAACTTTTCAGATCAGTTTCCACTTGCTTTGCACCGAAGGGATGTGGCTTTGCCTTTTCTCCACAAAGTGATGGAGTACAAATGATGGACATAAAATAATATTTTTTATGGAATGGTGAACTATTTGTTTGGTTTAATAATGTAATAACTTAATATTTCAAGAGAATGAGAACAAAATGATTTGAATAATATATGAATGCTTAAATGAGAAGAGATATATTCTCCATCCAAAGGAAGGTGAGGAGGGTGTGAATGGAAAGGAATCTGACTTTGGGGGAAAGAAGTGAATGCAGTTTGACTGAAGTACATCATACATAGGTATGGTTTGAAATTTGTTTTACAAGTTTTTAGAGCAGATGAAACCTTTGGAGTCCAAGAAACAGGGACCACCATTCAAATTTGGAGAAGAATTTATGGCTTTGGGAATCACTTCAGGACAAGAACATGGGTGTATATGTATAGCTGGCATGTCTGGGTTGAATTTTAAACATTACATTACACATATTGAAGTTTGGTAGTTATTTTTAGTTAAGAGTGATTTCAATAGTAACATATTGAAGTCTTTCCAAATGACATGGTGATTTCCACAAGCTGAGGATCAAGCAATACATTGATGGGTTTTCCTTCACAAGTTTCACTTAGTAGCTAATCCTTAGTGTCTATTGAGCAATTGTGAAGTGATATATCGGATTTACCGGTATACTTGACCAACATTTTGGATCATTCAGATCATCTTGCCTATCTTTGCACATGATCCTTCTAAAATTTGAGACCCAAAACCTACAGGTGAAAAAAGAAACGTTGCTAGCCCCAATGGTTGTTGAATGTTCGTGCAAATATATTGTGTATTTGCTCAATGTTGGTGGAAATGTAGTTTTTATGGTTTAATGTGTATTTGTAAATATATTGTGTATTTGCTGAATGTTGGTGTAATATATTGTGTATTTGCAAAATATTTAAAAAAATTATTATTAAAATATATAATACTATATTATTATTTTGACTTTAGGATGGCTAGTTGAATGTCGATCTATATCTCTATTGGTTTAGACTTTAGCCAAAAGCTCTAGTTTTAGCCAAAAGTTGGACTTGGCAATAGCTAGATCATTGCCAATGCTCTAAAGCACCCTAGTGACTTTCAGCTGCTCATTATTTACTTTCCAACTTGGGAGAGATCCTCAAAGAGATACATAAAACTCATTACACCTACTTTAGAATTGATATTATTCTGAGTAACCTAACATAGAGTTCACCTTGTTATTTGGACAAGTGTAATTCAAGAGATTTTAAACATGTCATGGTAGTGATTCAAAATTACGGGTAATAATAGTGTTTAGAAATTAATAAAACTAGAACTGATAAGAAATGTCTATTAGGTTATCCTTCACATATAGCTAGTAGTTATGACGGTTTGCTAGAATAGGCCATGTTTGAACCAAGTTTGGACATAGCTTGATCCCACAAAGTACCTGACAACTAATCCACACCCCATTATAACCCTATTGGTTAGACTTGAGTAGGTCAGAAGTTCTGGCAGACTAAGGCAATCTACAACATTAGCTCTTTATAAATTTCCCCTTGACCATTAGCAGTTTTATCTGCAAAACTACGTCTAATGTAAAATGGTTTGAGGATTCTTTGAGTAAATAAAGTGACTTCACAGGTATACAATCTTATATGGATGTGCATTGTATTGAATTTAAAATACGAACATAGTTGAGTGTTAACAAGTGCATTAAATGCTACGTGATTGATGTGCATGCTTGAGGTACCAGAATTCTTTTGAGGGTATAGGCATGTCATTTGATTCATCAACTTTCTTAGATATACATGTAAACGAAATATATTTTAGGAACATTTTCAAAGCATAATAGCATTTTTCTTCCGAGTTTACACAATCTAAATAAAGATATATATTTTTTAGTATATCTTATTCATAATTACAACCAAGGAGGGAGGATTCAGTGCAATTTGATAAACAGAGAAAAAGTCACCAGCTTTATTATTATCTGTAATTACTTTATCGCCTTTGAATAAATTTATATAAGATGATTTTTAATGCTCTAAAATATTCTCTAGATGGAGAAAGGGAATGACCATGCATCTCCTATAACACATTCTACCACAGAGTCAATAACAAATCCATCCACAAATCGTCCCTCCCAGGTACTCATTGATCAAATTTAAAATTCAATTTTTGTGACTTTATCATGATTGATTTTGTTTCACAGATGATACCAAGACCATTCTATCCACTTGGATCAATGTCTCCTGCTGCAAATCCATCAACCAATCTACCAACCCAGGTGAAGTGAATATTAAATCAAGTTCATTTGATTTATCTAATAATGTCTATACTTTGCATTGCTTGTTTTCTATGTACTAATTTTTCTGCTTTCGCATGTAATTCAGGAGCAAATAACTCAATCAAATGACGTGAGGCTATATTAGTACATCTTTGTTTCATAACCCTTACTGTTTTATATTTTAGGTGATACCAATACCATGTTATCCAGATTTCTCAAACTATATACATGGTTGCCATCCACCAATGCCAAATCCGTGGTTGCCCCCAATTTTTGAGCTTCCTGAAGCTAGCGCATCTACACGGACTAGTCAAGTGATAAATTCGTTCATTAAGTAGTACGCTTATTTTTAACCATGTTTGAAATCAATTTAATTCATTTTGTGTGGTGCAAACTGCAGAGAAATCCGCTACCCCCATTTCTCTCATCATTTAACCCTTCGATTGGTTTACACTCCGCAAGTTCAAGCCATGTCGATGAAACCCAAAATCTCACACCTGACTCTACTGGAAAAAGTATGTCTATGCCCTTAGTTCATGATACTGTTGAATCCAAACATAACGATCTTGGGGGCCGATATCATTGAGGAGCTGAAGTTGGGGATGGTGTTTAAATTTGAAGAGGAATTACTTTATTATTATAAAAGATATGGGCAACAATGTGGTTTTGGAATAATGACACAAACGAGCCATAGGTTTGAGGATGGGAGCCTTAAATATGTCACATTGGGTTGTGCTTGGGGTGGGAAGGCACGGAATCGTACGTCAAATGTCGCGAGGCCACGTCCAACATCAAAGACAAATTGTAAGGTAAGAATAAATGCTATGTTAGAAAAATGGGTGTTGAATGTGTCAAATGTAAACAATTCCAATAATTACAACTTAAGTCCACAAAAGTTGAGGTTCTTTCGCTGCAATAAAGAAGTGAGCGAGTTTGTTAAATGAGTGTTAGATATAAATAATCAGGCTGGAATAAGAATAAACAAGAGTTTCGCCTCTCTTGTGCAAGAAGTGAGTGGGTTTGAGAACTTTCCATTCAATGAAAAAGACTATCGTAATTATATTGACAAGACACCCCACCTTCGACTTGGGAAAGGTGGTGCTAGAACCCTCCGTGAGCATTTTTATAGGATGCAATACAAAAATAACGGATTCTTTTCACTAATGGATATGGATGATGACGGATGGTTGAGGAATGTATTCTGGGTGGATGCACGAAGTAAGGTAGCCTACAAATATTTTGGTGATGTCGTGACCTTTGACACGACATATTTGACAAACAGATATGGGATGCCATTTGCACTGTTTGTTGGTGTAAAACATCATGACCAGTTAATTCTATTGGGGGCAAGATTAATTTCTAGTGACGATACAGAAACGTTTACATGGTTATTTTAAACTTGGTTGAATTCTATGGATGGTGAAGCTCCTAAGGCTATTATCACAGATCAAGATAGAGCCATAAAAAATGCAATAAATCTCATCTTTCCAAATAGCCGACACAAATTTTGCTTATGGTACATATTGAAAAAATTTCCTGAGGAGTTAGGTTCACATGATGCATACAAAACTGGATTGAGAAGTCATTTGCTAAATTGTGTGTATGACTCTCACACAATAAAGGAGTTTAGGGGTCTTGGGAAGTGTTAATTACGAAGTACAACTTGGAGAATGCTTGGTTGAAGAGTTTATACGCTGAGCGTACGTATTGGGCACCTGTATTCATCAAAGTAGTTTTCTAGGCTGGAATGAGCACAACCCAACGAAACGAGAGCATGAATGCTTTTTTTGACGGGTATGTTCATGCTAAGACAAACTTAAAAAAGTTTGTCAATCAGCTCGATAATGTATTGAGAAAGAAGATTGAGAATGAAACGGTGGACTTCCACTCATTCAACGTCACAATTCCCGTCGTCTCTCCCTCTCCACTTGAGAAGATTTTTCAAGACATATACACTTGCAATAAATTTAGAGAATTTCAGAAAAAAGTAATAGGGATACTTGCAACTCTTCCAACTCTATACTGGAAGGATGGTGTAATTGCAACATACCATATAGAAGATGAAGTAAATGTTGATGATTCCATCAAGGAGGTGACCCACATGGTGTAGTTTAATGAGGCCGAATGCGATGTGAAGTGTTCAAGTGCCTTGCTTGAGATGAGAGGGATATTGTGTAGACATATATTAGGCATTATGAGAGTTAACAAAGTCCATTCGGTGCTAAAAAAGTACATACTAGATCAAAGGAGGAAAGACATAAAAAGGACATATACTCTTATACGAAGTAGTTATGACATAGTTGATGAGAGGCCTGAAGTTAGTAGATATTCACATATCATCAAGAAATGCTACGAAGTAACCACAAATACATCTTCATGTGATGAGCACACTAAGGATATGCTAGCTAAGTTAGATGCAATCAACTTAGGCTACCGCACCAACAAGCCGCCTTCGAAGGTTGTAGTTACAACTGCCGATACAACGACAGCTGCGAGTTCTAAGAAAGTACTGAGTCCCCATGTAGTGAGAGGAAAAGGCAAACCGTCATCTCTCAGAAAAAAAAAATCAATGATTGAGAGAGTGAAACCCACGACGAAGAAGGCTAGTCAAAAAGGAAAATACAAACAGGTTAACTTAGTGCACCGTTCTGAATATTTTAGCTTCATATTGTGTATTTTATTGTTAAGAGTAATGATATATAAATTTATATATTTTTTCTCCTTTGTAGCCTCATGGAATAGAAGGCAAAATTGTTGGAACGTGTAGGAATTATTTGGCCAAACAGATGTTGGGACACAACAAAGTGTCCCATTTCAGGTTACATATGGGTTTTTAATGTTAGGACAAATTATATTGTGCTGTTAATGCTAGGAAAAATTCTATGCTATACCGGTATAGCATAGAATTTAGTGCCACCGAGTTAGGCTTTGCAGTGAATGAGACTCAAGAAAGTGTAAACGGTCTTCATTATTTTTTGTCATATGGTGTAAATGTTCCATATTTTGTGAGTATGTTTGTTTAATTTTTAACTGTTATATTATGTTCACAGATGAAACTTGGATTGGATGGAACCTAGTCGGATAGCTTGCCTGGGACAAAACTGTGGCAATAAGTCACTTTATGGGGTTTGTATCTCGAATGCTTATGCACTAATATTATTTCTAAATTTGCTTTCTTATGGGAAAAAATAAATCTAACTTTATGGGGGTGTGTACGTGCATGTTAATCTAGTTTATTAGAATTATTAATCATGATAATCAATAAATTTCTAAAGGAACTTTCTTTGGCATGCTGGTTTGGTGGAGTATTAATATATATGTGGGTGTGAAGGAAGTTTTCGTTATGAATTTTCAGCTAGCTTGGGATTGGGTACTAATAGTCGTTCTAGTTTTTTGCTATAAAATCAAGTTTGATCTTAATTTATGATATTGATTGAGCATATATAGTTGATTTGGTGTGCTCTGATTTCAGTTCGAGAATGTTCATGATTCATGGCATTTTGTACAAAAATAGGAAGAGTAAGGGGAAGAACGATGGGGAGTCGAGCAGCTCGGTGTAAACCACCATGGTGCTAGGGTTATTGTCCAAATTAGTGGAGCCAGACTTGAAAAATTGAACTTTAGATGTTGTAATTATTTTTTGATGGGTGGACTTTAGTTGTTGTAATTATTTTTTTATGGGTGGTGACTCGGTCTCGAATGTGCTTCCAAGTGTAGAAGTGTCAAGTTGTATCAAGGATAAGACCAGGATCGTATTCCACAGGGACAATGGGTTATCAAAGCGTTTGTGAGAGTTTTGTGCAAAAAAAAATGTATCGATTATGAGAAATGAAAATAAATATAAATCTATATTTCTAAAATTACCAAGAACCAAGAAATTTAAGAAAAATGTGTAAAAGTTAAATTAAACTTGTAAGAAGCAATAAAACAAACACTTGGGATACAATTTTCACTCATTTCTAATTTGAAGTTAGATTTACCTCTAATTTCATCTTCTCTCAACCATGCTCTCATTCCTAAAAGTCATGGTTGGATAATTAAACAATAAGCACACTTTTCAATATAATCAATGTACTTGACAGATTTTATAACAAGTGTAAAAGTAAAAGAAAGTCATCAAAATCTTGTTACAAGTTCAAACATCAATCGTGCCTTTATGTCTACGACTGATCAAGTTCAAGAACATAAAACTTTAATCCTTCCCATAGGCAAAATGAAATACAATCTATCAAGTTAATCATTCAAAATTTCATAACCTTAAAAAAAATCCAATCCAAAATAGTCATGAGTTACTCATTGAATCACAAACTAAAAATCTAGCCTAACATTACTAAATCAGCAAAATACCTAAAAATAATGAACCCTAACATTTCAAGTTGAATATCCTCTCTAAATATTTCTGCATCTATTAAAAAGACAAGTAAATAAAATAAATAAAACTGGAAGAAATTACTGTGCAGAAAATAACCAAAATGCCGAAACAAAACTCACTGAAGAAATAAAAACCAGCCGACGTCCTCTGTATCTCTAACAAGAACCCAGAAAAACTAAAGATAATAAAAACAACCAACCGAATGAAAACTAAAAAATAATAATTTCCAGCTGCGAGAGGGAGAGCTCCGTCTGGAACCTCTACAGCAAGCAACGTCAAAATGAAAAGAAGCTAAACAAAAAGAAAAGTCCCAGCCGCCAGCCTCGTTTGGAGAAACCCCCAAGACATAAAAACATAACGTAAAACGAATCCCCTCATGTCTGCTCTCTCTACCTAGCTAAAGAAAAAATAATAATAAAATAATAGAATGAGAGAGTGAGAGAGTAGCCTCCACCGACTCACTAAACTCAAAAGTAAAGAAAAAAAAGAATTTTCATAATTCCAGTCGTCTCCCTTAATTCTACCCTTCCAGACGTAAAACCAAAAATAAAATGAAATGCCAGCTGATAGGTCGCCTAGCTCTCAGGTCCCGTCCGAAAAACACTAACCCCATGTCCGTGCTGTCTCTACTTTCTTATTTTTGCTTGTAGCTCCTACACGTTTGTCAACTCCAACTCCATGCCCCTATAGTCCTCATTTCTCTCACCTGGACCACCACATAAGTTTTACATTCAGTTATAAATTTTCAATAATGCCCCTTTGTTCTAATCTTTCTCTATTCTTAAAATGAATGTCAGCAACTCACGTATTTCTTTTTTAAAAAAATAAATACCCTGCAAAGTATAAGCATGATATGAGAGGAGTAAAATTAGAATATTTATTCTCATGTGAATCAATTGCATTATAAATCTTCAAAAGCACAAAAAATATCAGAATTTATCAATTGATTCAAGTATCATAATCTACTCCATAATTAAGTACTTTAAATGATTTTTGGTTAAACAATTTATCCACTTTAAGTAACTTAATCATGTAGTTTTAGCACTTCATCACACCCCCCAACTAGCTTTTTACTAGACTCTAGCAAATAAAGCGAATGAATTAATGTGAAGATGAAATTACCAACTACAATTTCAAAAAATCCGAGAATCACATGCCATGAAATAGACTTGTTGAGTTTAAGAACATTGGAGATAGGTTAATCTGAATTTTGTATCAATTGGGAGATTTATACACAATTTAGTTAATCAACCAAGGGAATTACATGTAACAAAGTTTGCTTTCTTTCAAGTGCATGGGAATGGGGTTAGAATTCCAAGTTCGACTATCAAGAGACATTAACAGTTTCAATCACAACCACTAATCTGAGAAAACCACATGGTCTTACTCTAATTCAAAACCATTGTAGTGGCGGCTTTCACGCTATTACACTTTGAAAGGCACGTACTTTTTTATTTAGTAAGGATCCCGGTAATAGGCAGCCTTTTCCAATACACCAATGTATTTTTTTTTTTTTTTTTTGTAGTGGGGGAATCAAGCCTGTGAATGTGCGCCTACCCACACTTTCACAAGTTAGCCCTTACCACTAGTCTACCTAAAGATTTTTTTTTTTTTTTTGATCCCTCGCTTGTCCCTTTTCTCATTTAATTCACTTTAGATTCTTCCTAAACCATTAGAATATGGTTCATTAGAGTCTCAATCAACCGAAATGTAAATCAACAAACAATGACCCAATGTAGTCTTTCTAGGCATTCCAGACATGTGTGGTGTGTGTTTTAGCAAAACTTTTAACATCTTTCCCATGGTTTAACAACTAACTAAAATGGATAAGTCTCTCTTTTGACATATACTCATATTTGCACTACATTCCACATGTTCTATGACCTCAACAAATCATTTTTTTTAGATCACCTTCTAGCATGTAAAATTCAAGAATAGGAAATTTTATTCGCTTTCAACTCATTACTAGCACTCCCCAAAGGTGGACCAACATATGTGTAAGACATGCAAACAGAAAAATAAATTATCTTCCACCTCCCAATTAGATTGTAACATTGTCCTCAATGATGCAAAAGAAATGAAGGAACTTACATAAAGAGAGATGTTAAGGGGCAAAACAACTAAAAGAAGAACCAAATATTCAAAGAAAAATTAAAGGAAAGTGGAAAAGGAATTACCTAGACAGCTTTGAAAGGAATTTAGCCAAAATAAAAGTAAAAACTGAAGAACAAAAGAAAACAATGAAAATAAATGGATAGATCAAGAACCATCAATCAGGATTAAGTAAATGCAAAGTAGATTTTTCAGGTGCAAAATTAGAAATAAAAGGCTTGAGCCTTTGACCATTAACCTTAAAAACATTAACCTCAATAGCACCATGAGGGAAAATTGTTTTAACCAAATAAGGTCCACTCCACCGAGACCTTAACTTACCAAGATCAAAAATCTTATTTTGGATGTGTTTGTTGGCTATACATCTTCGAAAAATTTGGTCAGAACAATATTTAAACAAGCAAAGGTCATCATAAAAAAAAATGATTTAACCTCAGATTTGAACTTTCGAATGTCCTGAATGCTCCAATGAGATGGTGTTTGTCATCTGAAGATGGCTTAATGGGTATTGTCCAAGGTGACGACTCTTCAAACATTGGTTGCCAAAGCACCCCATGACCAGTTCCTGCAAAATAAACATTAGAAGTATCATCAAGTATATTTACATCACTTAGAACACTTTCTAATGACAATTGTAAATCAGTGGAATGAAGATTCAAGTGAAAATCATCATCAAGGATATTTTCCAGCAAATTAACTTCCTGAACTTCTTCTAAATCCTGAGATTGCCTGCAAGTATTAAAGATATTCAGCTCCAATGTCATGTTTCCAAAACTCAATTTCAAATTTCCACTTCTACAATTAATTAATGCATTAGATGTAGCAAGAAATGGTCTACCGAGAATTAGAGGAGTTTGGAAAGTAGATGGATTTGACAAGTTCATATCAAGCACCACAAAATCCACAGGATAGTAAAATTTATCAACTTGAACCAAAACATCCTCAACTATACCCCTAGGCATTTTTATAGATCTATCAGCAAGTTGCAAAATGATAGGTGTGGATTTCAGTTCACCTAAACCAAACTGTTCATACACAGTGTAAGGCAATAAATTGACACTTGAACCAATATCCAACAAAGCGTGACCAATTTTTGAATTTCCTATCACACAAGCAATTGTAAGTGCTCCAAGATCCTTGTATTTAGGTGGTGTATTATTCTGAATGATAGCACTAACCTGCTCAGTAAGGAAAACTTTCTTATGCACATTTAATTTTCTTTTCACAGTGCATAGATCCTTTAAAAATTTTGCATAGGCAGGAATTTGCTGAATAGCATCTAACAAAGGGATGTTAATCCTAACTTGCCTAAAAACCTCAAGAATTTCAGCAAGATGCTTATCTTTATGCAATGGAACTAATCGCTAAGGAAAAAGAGCAGGTATAGGACAATCAATTTTCTCATGCTCCTCAAACACATGCTTTCCATCTTTATTAGTGGGGTTAGAAACCTTACCAGAATTGTATGGCTCATGTGCTGAAATGTCTACCACCTTACCGCTTCTTAAAGTAGTCACCGCTTTGACCGACTTTAAGTTAGAATCCTCACTTACTGCTTGTACTTGATAAGGCTGCCCTTCTGGATTTGGTTGTGACTGTGCAAGAAATTTACCCTTCTCTTGGGTATTTAAAGATGTAGTTAGCCTTGTGAGGGAACTCCGTATGTCATTAATTGCCAATGAATTCTGATTATTGAGTGTTGCTTGACCTTGCATGAATTGTTGAAGTGTCACACTCAGCTGCTGAACCTTATCTTCAAGTCCCTTCTTTTGCATTGGAGGTGCTTGAATTGTGAGTTGAGAGGGCCCCGGAGCCAAGGTTGCTGGAGCTACATGTTGGTCACCCCTCCAACTGAAATTTGTGTGGCTCCTCCATCCTGGATTATAAGAATTAGAGTAAGGACTAGAATATGGTTTATGTATCATGTTTACAGCATTAGATTAGTCCAGCAATACTTCCTTGAAAGTAGGAATCGTGGGACATTCATTAGTTGAATGCCCATGATCCTCACATATGCCACACTTCTCAGAAAATATAGAGACAGCATGCACTTCATTTACTTTCTTCAATTTCATGGCTTCCACATTTTTAGACAACAAGGTTAATTTAGCACGCAAATCATCATCTTAATTTAAAGTATATTTTTCATGACTAGACTCAACTTGCCTAGACCTATCATGCACATCAGTTGTGTCCCAAGATTGGGCATTTTCAACAAGATAATCAAAATATTGAAATACCCCCTCAGGCTCTTTGTCAAAAAATTCTCCATTATACATGGTTTGTACAAATTGGCGCATTTTAGGTGTCAAACTTTCATAAAAAAAACTAATCACACGCCAATATTCATAACCATGGTATGGACATGAATGTAATAGATCTTTGAACCTTTCCCAAGATTGATAAAAAGTTTCAGAATCCTTTTGAGAAAAATTCATGATCTGTCTTTTCAAAGCATTTGTCCTATGTATTGAGAAGAATTTTTTCAAAAATCCTGCTTACATCTCTTGCCATGTGCCTATGGTTCTAGGTCTCAATGAATTCAACCATGTTTTAGCTTTATCTTTTAAAGAAAATGGGAACAACTTAAGCCTAATAACCTCCTCAGTGCAAGTCCGGTCCATGAATGTAGAACAAACCTCTTCAAACTCTTTGATATGTAAATAAGGGTTCTCAGATTCCATGCCATGAAAATGTGGAATTAACGGAATCATTCCAGGTTTGAAATTAAAATTGTTTGCATTCAAATGTTGAATTATGCATGAGGGTGTGTTACTTCTAACAGGTTGCAAATAATCTCTAAGTGTCCTGTTCTGATTCACCATTTCCCTATCATGATGCTCATTTTCAGCCATGATGTTATCAGGTCAGATGATGATTTAAGAGAAGGTGATGCAGAGTTAAAAGATATCAATGATTCTGTCCTAAACAGTCGAGATGTATGATCTCTAGTCCAACTAGTCATACAAACAAGAGCAGAAAATCAAAAACAATGAAAAATAAAAAGAGAAAAGAAAAAAAGATTAGATGTCACCCAGGCTGTGAAGAGGTTCACAGCTCCACAAATGTCCTCTCAGCAGTAGAGGAATGCTCTGATAAGCACCATTTGTCCCCGGCAACGGCGCCCAAAAACTTGACTCGGTCTCGAATGCTCTTCCAAGTGTAGAAGTGTCAAGTTGTATTAAGGATAAGTCCAGGATCGTATTCCACAGGGACAATGGGTTATCAAAGTGTTTGTGAGAGTTTTGTGCAAAAAAAAAAATGTATCGACTATGAGAAATGAAAATAAATATAAATCTATGTTTTTAAAATTACCAAGAACCAAGAGATTTAAGGAAAATGTGTAAAAGTTGAATTAAACTTGTAAGAAGCAATAAAACAAAAACTTGAGATACAATTTTCGCTCCTTTCTAATTTGAAATTGGATTTACCTCTAATTTCATCTTCTCTCAACCATGCTCCCATTCTTAGAAGTCATGGTCGGATAATTAAACAATAAGCACACTTTTCAATATAATCAATGTACTTGACAGATTTTATAACAAGTGTAAAAGTGAAAGAAAGCCATCAAAATCTTGTTACAAGTTCAAGCATCAATCGTGCCTTTATGTCTACGACTGATCAAATTCAAGAACATAGAACTTTAATCCTTCCCATGGGCAAAATGAAATACAATCTATCAAGTTAATCATTCAAAATTTCATAACCTTAAAGAAAATCTAATCCAAAATAGTCATGAGTTACTCATTGAATCCCAAGCTAAAAATCTAGCCTATCATTACTAAATTAGCAAAATACCTCAAAATAATGAACCCTAACATTTCAAGTTGAATATCCTCTCTAAATATTTCTGCATCTATTAAAAATCAAAAGAAAAGTAAATAAAATAAATAAAACTGGAAGAAATTACTGTGCAGAAAATAACCAAAATGCCAAAACAAAACTCACTGAAGAAATAAAAACCAGCTGACATCCTCTGTATCTCTAACAAGAACCCAGAAAAACTAAAGATAATAAAAACAGCCAACCGAATGAAAACTAAAAAGAAATAATTCCTAGTTGTGAGAGGGAGAGCTCCGTCTAGAACCTTTACAGCAAGCAACGTCAAAATGAAAAGAAGATAAACAAAAAGAAAGTCCCAGTCACCAGCCTCATTAACCCCCAAGACATAAAAACATAACATAAAAAGAATCCCCTCAAGTCTACTCTCTCTACCTAGCTAAAGAAAAAATAATAATAAAATAATAGAATGAGAGAGTGAGAGAGTAGCCTCCACCGACTCACTAAACTCAAAAGTAAAGAAAAAAAAGAATTTTCATAATTCCAGCCGTCTCCCTTAATTCTACCCTTCCAGACGTAAAACCAAAAATAAAATGAAATGCCAGCTGACTGGTCGCCTAGCTCTCAGGTCCCGTCCAAAAAACACTAAGCCTCCTGTCCGTGCTATCTCTACTTTCTTATTTCTGTCTGTAGCTCCTACACGTTTGTCAACTCCAACTCCACGCCCCTGCAGTCCTCATTTCTCTCACCTGGACCACCACATAAGTTTTACATTCAGTTATAAATTTCCAATAATGCCCCTTTATTGTAATATTTCTCTATTCTTAAAATGAATGTCAACAACTCATATATTTCTTTTTTAAAAAAAATAAATACCCTGCAAAGTATAAGCATGATATGAGAGGAGTAAAATTAAAATATTTAGTCTCATGTGAATTAATTGCATTATAAATCTTCAAAAACACAAAAAATATAAGAATTTATCAATTGATTCAAGTATCATAATCTACTCCATAATTAAGTACTTAAATGATTTTTGGTTAAACAATTTATCCACTTTAAGTAACTTAATCATGTAGTTTTAGCACTTCATCAGATGGAGCTGTTGTAAATTTTTTTGATGGGTAACTTGAGCTGTTGTAATCATTTTTTGATGAGTGGAACTGTTGTAAATATTTTTCGATGGGTGGACTTTAGTTATTGTAATTAGTTTTTGATTATACAAGAGCTGGTTTGTCTTCCCTTCATGGTCCTTTGATGGCTTTTCCATCTCAAGCTTTAGAGCTTGGTTCTCTTCAAGGGCTGCTAGCTTTTCAAGTTGAAGACTTTCTATTTGGAGTTTGAGATGATTTTCTTTCTCTTTGAATACAACAGATGCTTTCTTGGCGTTGGTGTTTATTTTCTGCATGCTTTTAGATTTTGATTGGAAATTAGGGAAGAGTTGGTTGCATATATCATAAGCATTGGCCTCAGATTGCCAATTATTACCAACCAAAAACAAATTCTCCAAGAGATCTTTAAACAGGCAATATCCCCAGTGAGTGAAAAAACAAAAGTTATTTATTTGGCCAATGCTTTAAAATTCTACCTACTTATGAGGAGTACGTGGTAAAAATCAGCTTGTTTTAGATTCAATTTAATTAAATGCTTGTGTGTCTCCATGCCATTGATTAGAACTCTATTTAAACCAAATAGTCCAATCAACATACAAATAGATCAATTGTTATTAAGCCAGATAACTTAGTAAATGCTAACTAATAATGTCAGACTTGCACTACCAAACCAAATTAGAATTATTTTCTCAATTTCCATTCTTGATCAAGTGGGTTTATGCAATTCGGACAAATTTATCTCTAAAACAGCAATAATGCACCATTTCCTATCCTTGAAAAATAGCTAACTTGCATAATTTTAAGCTAATAAAAGGCCTAATAAAACCCTAATAGAATCTACAGTCACATTCAGCCATACAAATTGCAACACCTTTTCAAAAGTGTTGTCCCATAAGTTCCAAAATACTAAACATATATTTCTTATAATATTCTAGGTATTTCCATAACTACTACTCTAAAGCATAGATTCGCAAGTGTCCAGATTTATACACTAAATTTTCGTTCAGTGGGTATTCAATGTGATCGTATTAAGTACAAATAAAGTAATATAGAAATTGCCCAATATATACGAACATGTGTGCATTGACGCTGGACTTCCAACTCCCTCTTGAAAATTTCGCCATCTCTTAGGCAAACCTCTTCCATCCAATGTCGAACATATTCCATAGTTTTTTTAAGCTCTTTCTCTCTTCTTCGAAACACTTGCAATAATTTTTTAAGCTCTTCCTGTGTTTTCTGAAACTCTTCATGTGTTTTCTGAAGCTCTTCATTCTTCCTTAAAATCTCAATTTCTATTTTCATAAGTTCATTTTCTCTTTCCTGACTACTATCTGCTCATATGAAATAGTTGCAATGTGGTAACCCATGTATAAACAAACAAACGATTGAGAATGTAACAATATCAAAATTTTTAGTCAAACCCAAATTGATACTGTCAAAGTATTAAATGATTATTTGTTGTACCTTCGTATTGTACTTTGAACACTCAAAGAATGATCGGCCTAAATTTATTGGCGTGTTCGATGTTCTAAGTGAAGCAGGTGACCCACAATTACACATTGGGTTGTTTCTCAAAGTATGATTAACAAGAGAAGATGAAGAAACTGACGATGATACATTTTCTTCTTCAGATAACATGTTCCCAATCTACGATGGAATATATTGTTGCTAAAAAAAATAGTATTTTTCATTCATTGTTTTCTGTTGGGTTTTAGAAGTATTTTTTTAGAGAAGAGAGGTGGAGTATTTGTTAAGATTAGTGGAGTATTAATGAAAAACAGAGAAATTAGAAAGTTAAACCAAATTGACATAATGGTGATAAGAATAATTAATCTACCAATTTGGTCATGTTAATCTACTTAGATTACAAGAGGAAGATCATACATGGACTTTTCTGCATGTGTCAGGGCAATAAGAGCAATTTATGCCATGTGAGGCATACCTTACAATGGACAGAATTCTAGATTTAACAATTGTCAATGGACAAAACTGCACAAAGATAGATTCCATAAGTTTAGATGCAGCATGGTATGAATTTTTTAATAGATCAGCACGTATTTTCCATTCAATAGCATATAATGATGCTAACAATTTTCCTTCAGATGGTTTTATCTTTACAAGTAGGACTCTGAAGCATATCTCACTTGATCAACTGAATAATCCTCTTCGTGTTTGGAAAGAATGCAGTAAATATGGAGGAAAGACATAAAAAGGATATACACTAGACATAGCATTTTATCAGAGCTACTATGTCGAGTGGATTTACCCTCTTTGGTAATGATGCATTTAAATATGTAATCAACATCTTCTTATGGCATTATATCACAGCATGAGATAATAAGATGTTGAAAATTGAATAAATGAAGACAATAGTGAAGATACCTTGGTTTTATATTGAAACCAATTGTTGAATGACCTTTTTATCTCATTCAGTCTTCAAAAGGTCTGGTGAGTTTAATCCTTAAAAATCAACAAAAAAAAATTACTCTTAGAAAATGAAATTGAAGTGAAGCTCATTTGTTAATGATTTAGCAAAGTGTACTTAGTTTAAATTCAATTACTAGATACTATGAGATAGTCTGCACATTTAACCACAATATAGGGAATGGACCTACTGGATTGTTGTCATTGCATGGTGACCTCAATTGGAACTCCAAATACTAGGAAAGAAAAATAAAATAAAAATAAAAAAATAGGGGAAATATCACTATACGGACTAGAAAAGGTCATGTTGACAGCCCAAGCTAAAGGGCTAAATTAAAAGCATTCCTAAGTTATTACAGATCTGCCAAGATAGAAGTGCTAACATAGAACAAGATTACAAACCAACATATATTGGAAGCTCCAACCACCACCGGAATCTAAAAGAATAACGCCACTACTTAAAACTACACCTACATAGAAAAAAGTCTCCTATATCACAAAACAGAGGAACTTTTACTTCTTTTTCTGGTTGTTAGAATTTTGAAACTTAGTGATGGACAGAGAGAGAACCAAAAAAATATGAAGAACAAATGGGGAACAAGAAGAGGAATAAGAACTACTAGTTGCCTTAAAATCCTAATACCTTCTGCCATCGTTCAATGTCAGTCAAGATGGTCTTACTTTTTAGCGCAGTCTTCTTTGCCACTTGGAACAAACTTAGCATCTCAGATGTGTTAGTTCAAATTATGTGACACATCAAAGATGCTGCATTAAAATGAATATATCTTAAAAGAACTCAAACGATTGAAAATAATAATTCCATAAATGAGGTCGTTAGCCCCAAAACAACTACAGACATCACTCTTTCCAATCTTAAGTGGCAAATCTGATCAATATGAAGAGCAAGTAAATAACTCAAATCAACCAAAAGTCGATTATCTTGGTTTTGCCTGGTTTTACAAGAGTTTCTTCAACTATCCATTAATAGGTTTAGCGTTAAAGCTACTCTTGTTCAACTTCAACAAAAGATAAGTGGGTCTTGGCATCAATTTTTAAAAGATTAAATATATTGAATTATAGATAACACTAAAGAACACTTGAAATGCAAATCAATTGGATACACCTCTAAAATTCTTCAGGCTCATACTTCAAAGAAAAAAAATGTCAGGCAAGTCACCTCGGCCCTCACTCTTCACTTTCACAATATGTTCTGTATGACTCAAACAAGAAAATTAATAAGAGAGTTTTGAAAGGAAGGAAAGGTCTAGCTGTTTAGCTAAATTTACCTCTTCAACATCCTTGTGTAATATTAGGGGTCTCAAAACAGAACATCAAAACCAAAACTATTACAGGTCTCAGGATTAAAAGATTAGCCATAAAAAAATGAATTAATTTTCTTACATAAACCCTAAAAAAATCTTCATACAGATTAGGGGCTTCTAAAAATTCATCAAATCCAAAAAAAACAAAACCCTAATAGAATCCAACAACACATACAGATCAAATAACCAAAATAAGAATATATATCATATGTTATAGATCGAATAACCAAAAGTAGGAGATAGAGAGAGAGAGACAGACAGACAAACAGAACTATTAAGCTTGATTTAGGGTTTTCCAAACTCCTCGGATCTACGCCGCGGAGTCCTCGAATAATAGCGATCAAAATGAAATCCAAAACAGCAATATATATATATCATAGATAATAGATGAAATAACCAAAAGCAGGAGATACGCAGAGAGAGAGAGAGAGAGAGAGAGAGAGAGAGAGAGAGAGAGAGAGAGAGAGAGAGAGAGATAGACCTGTTACGAATTACGGTTCCCTGACCAAACTCCTCATATCTACGCCACAAAGTCTAGGAACAACAGTGATCAAAATAAAGAAAAATTGCGGAGTCTTCGAGCTTCAGTCTTTAGCGAGAGTGAGTTTGGGGGCAGATTGATGGGGAGGAGATTTTCGATTAGGAGTTTCAGACGAGGAAGAGAGTTGAGAGAAGTTCAAAACGAAAAAAGAAGAAAAAACCAAAAAGGAAAAGGAAAAACGCATGAGGCAAGCCAATTTCATCTCTTCTCATTTCAGATGAAACGCTCCATTTCATTTAGTTCACATCAGCTTCGGTGCGCCGTTCCATCTGCAAATGGCCTGCAACATGACTTTTCCTTTCCAATTAGCATTGGGCGCCCCTTAAAGGTGAGTCAACTGATTGGTGAGGTGGCACACTAACTACATGTGGCGCTCTCCTATAGGTCTATTAGGTATTCAAAAATCACAAATGGTATTATTACACTACAAAATTCTGAAAATTCAAACGAATCCAACAGTGTAATTCTTTTTATCTAATTATGACCACAAATATCTTAATAAAATCCAATAAGCTTTGGGTTCACTCTAATGATCACAAATTGACTTTACTCTTTGAAATGGAACTCCGACCAATAAAATCCATAATATTCATATATTTCCTTTAAGATCCATAATCCAAAATTATTAGAAAATCCTTTTGATTTAAATATTCTTTCAAGGCGTCACAAAAGCCTTCCAATAAAAATACAGTAGTACTTCAACATTTTATTGAATGATAAATTGCACACATATATACTAGATTACACTCTAAATATTAAAATAATTAAATTTAAATTAGTAAAACCGATGGCTATTCAATCGAAATTGGTTGCGGCCACCAACACAACCTGCGCCTAGCAATCAATCGACACTAATATTATCTTTTACAACAATGTTTCTACTTTTTTTTTTTAATGTTTTTAGTGTATATTCATTTTAAAAATATTGTTCCATTCTTTATATACACGCACACATAAATACATATACGATACATACTTACATATACATGCATTTCTTTGATTAATTATTAATTTTTTATATATATAAATATATATATAGCTAATCTTAAAATGTTATACATGAACGCGCCAATAATAAAATATTTTGTTTTAGTACTTAAATTGGAATAATTACTAAAACGGAATTTAAAACATTAGATTTTAGGGTTGAAACTTTCTATTTAAACATTTCAATTTTTTTTTTCGACTAACTTATGTTGAATTAAAAGAGATAATAAATAGTATAGGGCGGGGGACCCTAACAAAAAACAGAAATTGCAGTACATATATCAAAAAATAAAAATAAACAAACAATGAAACAAATTAATCGGACCTGAACAAGGCCTTGTTCATTGAGAGGGGACTGTTGAAATAGCGATTATAAAATCGAACTGGTGGATTTTGTCAAATGTGGTTGTGATTCACGTATGCAAAAGAAGCACTCTAACCATCTAATCTAGAGTCATTGAAGAAGATCTTCACATCCTTTTCCCCTAGATTCTCAGTTAGGAAAAGTTGTAACATAGCCAGACAGTTAAAATAGCACAGTCTGGGTCGCTAGTGGCAGAGGAATGCTTGGCTGATGCAGTTTCCATGCTACACGTGCCAACGAGGACGGAGAAAAAGTACCGAGATCCGAAAGATCCAGAGGTGAGGAGTCTAACGGTGCCACGAGTGTAGTGGTAGGAGCCTGGAAAACACGACAACATGTAAAAAAGCCACACGGGTTTGGCAGCGCATGGGAATCATGCAGCAATCGTTTGGCAGCTCCTCCACCAAAGTTTTGAAGATCTGCGGCTGGTGAGCACAACGGTGGGGGCGTGTGTGGCAGTTTGATGGTTGAAAAGCTACAAATTAAACATTTCTGATCTAGTGAGAAATAAAACAACAGCATAAAATCAGTGACAAATCCAAAAAAAAATGGAAAAGCTAATTAGTAATGGCTAAGGAGGAGAAGGAAATTTACGGTAGAGGTAGCGGCGTGTTTATATTACATGAGTTTTGTTACATACAAGCACAGTTGCGTACTAATCTGTGTACCAATACTGATTTATTCATACTTAAAATTTAAATTAACACTGTTTTCAATAAAATCTACTTTTTGACCAATCACATCACATTGGTGCACAGATTAGTGTACAATTGTGCTGGCAACTATATTTTTCCATATTACATTTAGCCAAATTCTGACCTTATTTTAAAACTTCAGTTAACTACTGGTCTATCTTATATTAGTTACACCACACCCGGTAGACAGTGTTCCCATCAAACAATTGAGTCAGAATATATTTTCGTACATATACACGCAAAAGGGGGGATGTTTGAA
Organism: Carya cathayensis; assembly: GCA_011037825.1. Lineage (NCBI taxonomy): Eukaryota > Viridiplantae > Streptophyta > Magnoliopsida > Fagales > Juglandaceae > Carya > Carya cathayensis. The sequence goes on from QGSO01000864.1 coordinate 90,681, forward strand.
GAGCAAACCATCTTTTAACGGAAATCATCCTGAACCAAGATGCCTTCTGCCTTCCTTTCCATCCCAAACAATAAGACTAGTCACATCATATATCCATCCAGAGTGAAAAATGAATATATTGCATAACATAACACAATATATAGTCATGATACATATCATTAATCATTGGAAACCTTTTAAGCAGCGATACCATCTATGGAAGATGACCATATATATATATATATATAATAGTTAGAATTAATTAAGAAGAAGATAATTATTATATTTTTTGCTTAATCCTAAAATCCTGCAATACCCAGGTAAATTTGGAAGCAGAAGATTGATTAATGATCAGAAGCCTTGAACTAGGAATTAAGATATCAGTTTCTTCTACTTTCATTGGGGGTGCCCAAAATCAATTATGTTGGGCTTCAAATGGTGGTCTTTGTGGCCCATTTCTCTTCCAATCTTTCTTGGGTCCTACCTAACTAGACGAAGCCCACCTAATTTCGGGTACTAGCTGGAATTTGAAAAATAAAAAAACCATGCTAATATATATATGCATGAACACCATGTTCAGTCTATGCAGCAAGAACACGTGTATTTTTAATTAATTGAAAAATATAAAACTAATTTAAACAAAACATATTAATTTCTTTGCCTCAGATTATCACTTTTTTCATTTGAATCTCAAAAATATTAAAATTATAATTAATCTATACTCCAAATTATTACTTCATATAATTAATTTACGATTTCTATCTTAGTAATTTTATCGTCAATATCACGTGAAATTCATAATATTCCAGTTTTATGAATTGCAGCAATAAAAATCTAAATCTGAAATCCATAATAATTTGAGTGTAATTAATTATCAAAATTAAGAAAATTGAAAATATTAATTACTTGGATGGCAACAGATTATAATATATATAATACTTTCCCATGAAACTTTTTCAAGGTTTTTGGTAGGTGAACCTTTACTTCCCCTCTAATTTATTGTCATTTTACCTTCGGAGTTCCGTCAAGGATTTATTAATTACTATTTTTTTCATCAATTTATTTTTTTAGAATAAACAATGATTTAATGATTTCACATACACTTCATCTCATTAGCAAATACTTCTGTTAGCTACAAGCTAGTACTGTTACGTGAGGTCATCTCCATTGCAATCTTTCTTCCTCCTCCACTCCGATATTCCCTCCCCTCTGCTGGCTCTGATCTTTCATTCACCCTGATTTCCACCCTAAGCACCCCAAACCCAAACCCAAGCCCAAGCGGCCACCACGGCAAATAGATCCAACCCAGCCATGGCGCCCTGGCCCCACCTAGAAATCAAACCCAATATTACCACCACTTAGCTCCTTACCCCCTTCTTTCACCTCCTTGCACAACGAACCTCACAAATATATATCCCTCCACCCACACAACAACAATGTCATGTTCCAAGAACCACTAGACATCACTGCCTAATACAAAACATCGATTAAAAAAATAAAAAATAAAAAAAATGATAGCTTTGTACAAGTTTCTCGTGAATCACTTTCATTCTGCTTGAGAGTTAGTCTCTTGTCTTATTTATAAGATTGTGTATACATTTACATATAAATACATCACAATTAGTGGGATTTGACACAATTACAATTAAAATCACATAGTCAACAATGGAGGGCTAAGATGTATAGAGTTAGCTGCTTCAATAGTCAACAATGGAGGGCTAAGATGTGTAGAGTCGGCTGCTTCAATAGCTTGTAGAGTAGAATCAGTTGCTTCAGTAGAGTCAGCTGCTTCAATAGGCTCCCTCAAACTGAGGTGGGGCACGAGACTAAGTTTGGCACGCAGATGAAGCAATGAAGGCTTACTCAAAGGCTCAGTAAATATATCAGCAAGTTGAGAGGAAGAGGAGATATGCTGAATTTCTAAAAGTCCAAGGGCAACTCACTCACGAACTTAATGATAATCAAGTTCAATATGCTTACTTCGAGCATGAAAAACAGGATTAATGGTCATGTAGAGAGCACTTAAGTTGTCACAAAACAAAAGTGGAGGAGAAGAAGCAACAACCTAAAGATCATGAAGAAGAAAACTTAACCAAGTTAATTCAACAGCTGTGTGAGCCATAGTCCGGTACTCAACCTCAATGCTATATTTGGAAACTATGGGCTGTTTCTTGGCACACCACGAAATAAGGTTACTTCCCAAGAAAGTGCAGTATCCAGTCATGGAGCGACGAGTAGTAGAGCACCCAGCCCAATCAGCATCTGAGAATGCATAAAGATCCATACAGCTAGTTGAGTGGAGATGAGTACCAAAATCAAGAGTGCCATGCACGTACTGAAATATCCTCTTAACAATTTGGAAGTGCCCTTCAGTGGGTGATTGCATAAACTGAGACACATGGTTGACACTAAAGGCAAGATATAAAACAGTGATGGTAAGGTATTGGAGAGCACCCACTAAACTTCGAAATTGAGCTGGGTCTGAATATGAAGTAGTGGAGTGAACAACTTTGACTTTGGTGGATAATGGAGTGGCAATGGGTTTGCATTCCGTCGTATTAGCACAATCAAGAATTTTCAAGGCATATTTAGACTGAGAAAGGATAAGACCATCAGCTGTATAAGTGACCTCAATGCCCAAGAAAAATGAAGAGGACCCAAGTCTTTCATTGAAAATTCATAATGTAACATGGCGACAAATTGAGTGAGGAGAGCATCACTTGATCCTGTGAGAATTATGTCATCAACATATAGAAGAAGAACAAGTGTGCCATGAGCATGATGATAGGTGAACAAAGAAGGGTCGGCCAAGGTACAACTAAAACCATAGGTAAGAAGAAATGAGCTAAATCGATCAAACCAAGCCGTTGGGGCTTGTTTAAGTCCATACAATGCTTTGTTCAACTTGCAAACATGATTCGGGAATAAATCTTGAGAGAACCCAGGAGGCTGATCCATGAAGACAATTTCAGATATAGTACCATGCAAGAATGCATTCTTAACATCCAATTGCTTAATAGACCAATATTGGACAAGCGCGAGAGATAACATAAGTCGAATGGTTCCTGGTTTAATCACTCGTGAGAAAGTTTCAGAGAAATCCAAACCATGCACTTGGTGATATCCTTTTGCAACAAGCCTGGCCTTCAACCTTTCTACTGTGCAATCAGCTTTGAGCTTGGTTTTAAACACCCACTTCGATCCAATAACATGCATATTATTTGTACAAGGCACTAAGTCCCAAGTATAGTTAGCATGGAGAGCTTCTAATTCGTCAAGTATGGCCTGGCGCCAACCTTCATGTTTAAGAGCTGAACATATTGTCTTTGGTTCCGAAAGAGGGGTAATAAAACTGTGAAGATTGGCATAGTGAGGATTGGGTTTATGAATGCCAGCACATGCCCGAGTAATCATAGGATGTGAAGAGCCAATAGTAGGAGAAGTGAAGTCCTCTGCGACAGGTGTCGATGGGGAAGTGACATCTTCAAGTGGAGGCAACACTGGTGATGATGTGGTAGGATCACAAATTAAGTCAGTTGAGGAAGATAGTTCACAAACCAATGAAGCAGTAAACAAATCTGCCTTAGAATCCAAGATATTTGTTGTTGTGATGGAAGATGAAGGCATTGAAGGTTCAATCAAGGCAGTTGGGAGTTCATGAGCAGTTTATGTGGGAGGCACAAATAGTGGCTGAGACGTAGCAGATGTACCAACTTCAATAAATTGATCAGCAGCTGAGGGGAGTGGCTGGAGATTGAGCCACTCGTGAAAAGTGAATACATTAGCAGTAGAAGACAGTGAGTAGAGATTGGCATGATTTTTGAAGGGAAAAATATGTTCATCAAAGATGACATGTCTTGAGATGTAAAACTTGTGAGTGGGAGGATGAAGAACACAATAGCCCTTATGATGCTCACAGTATCCCATAAAAACACATGGGATAGACTTTGGATCAAATTTGTTTTGCTTGGCATCCCAAATATAAGGAAAACATTTTGAGCCAAATACTCTAAAAGATGAATAATCAAAATGTCGACCATAGAGCTTAAAGTATGGAGATGCATTATCCAAGGAGGCAATCTGTTAATTAAAAAAGTTACTGTAGCAAAAGCATGAACCCAAAATGGCTTAGGAACTCCATTGTGGTATATTATGGTGAATCCTAACTCGCGTATGGTTCGATGTCTGCTCTCTACAAATCCATTTTGCTGAGGAGTACGAGGACAACTGAGTTGGCGTATAATACCAATTTGCTGAAGATGTTGTTTAAATTCGACACTAGTAAACTCACCTCCTCCATCCAATTGGAATATTTTAATTTTCTTTCCAAATTGCCTGTCAATATATTTCTCAAAACAAATAAAATGAGAGAAGAAATCTAATTTATTTCTTAGTGGAATAAGCCACATAAAGCGACTACAATCATCAACTAGACATGCATAATATTTAAACTTATCAACTAAAATGGTGGGAGCTAGACCCTACAAATCACAATGTATCTTATCAAAAAAATCATATGATCTATTAGAAGAAGAACAAAATGGAAGACGGATTTGTTTCCCAAGTTGACAACTCTCACACAAAGAATAATCTTTACTTTTATTAAGGACTTGTATCAATCCTTGGGTTTTTAACTGAGAAACAGTGGCCTCTTGTGGGTGTCTAACTCTTTGGTGCCAAATGTTAAAAGGAACAGCCTTATGCCGAACTAAGAAGTGTGTTGTAGGGGCTGTTGGTAACACGTACAAATTATCCCGTTTTCTCCCTCGCATCAGTACTTGCCTTGTCTTCCTGTTAAGAATATTGAAACTAGTATGATCAAATTCACAATTTACAGGATGAGTAGATGTGAGTTGGCCAACAGATAATAAATTACGTTCTAACTCAGGAATGAGCAAAACATTATCTAAATGTATTTGAGAGGAACCAAGTTGTATAGACATATCAGCCATGTGCGTAATAGGCAAAGTCTCTCCATTACCAACAAGAACATGATCCTCACCAATATATGGATGCAAGTTACTAAGAATACCTACATCAGATGTCATATGAGCACTAACCCCCGAATCTGTTGTCCATTCTGCATCAAAAACACCATTTTCTATAGTCATGGCAGCAAGAGCTCTAGGAAGATCATTGGCTTGATAAGAATGATTAAAGCGATTCCAACAATGGAGGGCTAAGATGTGTAGAGTCAGATGCTTCAATAGCTTGTAGAGTAGAGTCAACTGCTTCAGTAGACTTTAGTCTTGTCACTTACCGGACTTCCAATGGCAACTAGGCTATTACAAACATTTTTAAATTGTCTGAGATAGTCATTGAGAGATGTGGAAGCATCCTTACGCATGTAAGTTAATTGTTGTATAAGTTGAAACTCACGCTCTTGAGAAGCTTGAGCATATGCCTCCTTGAGAGCAGTCCAAACTTGAACTGAGGTTTCTAAGCAATCACTAGTCCAAGTGCCTCTTCAGATAGAGTCCCTATGATCCATCCACAAAAAAGTCGATCAGCTTTATTCCATTTTTGATATTCAGGATTTACGTCCTGTTTACCATCACTGAAGCCTTTTGGAACCGGTAATAAAAGAGAAGGAACTGAAAGTTCCCCTGTTAGATATCCAACAAGGTCTTGACTTTCTGCCAAGTCAAGAACTTGCTCTCTCCACAATGGATAGTTACTGGGCTTGAGTTTTAATGTAACAAAATTTCCAACATTCAAGGAAGCAGAAGTCATGAGAAAGTAAACAAAAGAGAGCTCACTCTTCATAGTGGCTCTGATACCTAAAATTAAGAAGAATAATAGCTTTACACAGGTTTCTCGTGAATCACTTTCACTCTGCATGAGAGTTAGTCTCTTGTCTTATTTATAAGGTTGTGTATACATTTACATACAAGTACATCACAATTAGTGGGATTTGACACAATTACAATTAAAGTCACATAGTCAACAATGGAGGGCTAAGATGTGTAGAGTCAGCTGCTTCAATACAAAATACATGAAACTCCCCACAATTACCATAGGTGTGTGTGTATGCATGCAGCCAAACAAATTCCCACAACCCTCCAAGGACAATGCTCCCCCCCCCCCCCAAACAGCAGGACCAATCAATTATTATATCTTCCACCACATTTCTCCAATTGCCTCTCACCCAACCACTACTCATAGCTAGCTAGCTCCTCTTTACCCAAATATCAATGATTATATACCGAAATGAAAATGACATTCAAACTCTAATTACAAACCAAATTACCTCAGTTCTCAGCTGCCATGATAACTTCCAGAAGAACTCTAGCTACCATTCATGATGTAGATCGATGCAGCAAATAAAATGGCCTCCCACCTCTTAGTTTGGCCAGCTGTTATCCCAAAACGATCTAATTAAGAATCATCAGCACCATGAAATCCTCCATTTTCGATCTTCTTCTGGAAGTGCTCGATCGGGTCCACTCACATTTATATATAGACTTGGCTGAAAGCGCGCAGCACCTCCGATCTTGCTCTGCTTTTCTGATACAGAAACCAGAACCGATTCTTCAAAACAGGACCATGGACGACCTTCAGAAATGACCACTTAATTAGTCCACAAGAAGTAGCGCTCAGACTATAATTAAAACTTTTTCTTAATTGGCATGTCCAGATCAAAGTCTCGAATAGTCTCAAGGTGCACTAACCTTCTGCAAGTTCAAATTATAAGTCACATTAGAAGAAGTCGACCGGCATTTCTTTGGCTTTTTTTTTTTCTCATACTTTATCTTTGCTTACGTATTTTAGCAGATAGATTAATGCTTTAGGTCTCTTCATCATATATTTTGCATTTATATATAACAGAAAACATGTAGAGAATTTTATTAGTTATACTCTCTTCTGTGGCGAAGGAAAATTATAAATTATAAATACAAGTAAAAATTCAATGTATAGGCATTTTTATATACTCTTTTGCACACTCCACTAATGTGATTGCTTACATATAAAAAAAATTTGAAAGAGCCAATTATATCACTAGAATGTATAAAGAATATACAATAGTTATTGTATGTAACATTACTCATATATATATATATATATATATATATATATGATTTATTGATCACTTAATAGAACCGGTACTGGAAGTAACTACTTTGAATTTGTTTCGTATAGCATTACAATATCGAAGTCGACAAGTCATCCTTAAGTTTCTATACATAAAACATTGGAAAGCCTTAAGTTCGTTATCAATTAGGTCTTGTTTTTAAGAGAGCATTGCTGATCGACCAGAAATTCATGATGCTTGAAAAAGGGAAAGGAACATAAAAACAAAATGAAATTAGACTACAGTTTTGGCGCAAGGTCCTCGTGCTCATTATCTCTCGTACGCTTCTTGATCATCGCGTTAATGAAAAGACATGCACACTCGTAGATCGTTATATTTTTTTTCCCTGGTCGTTAATTTTGTTAAGTAATGTACTAAATTTAAGAAAGTTGCATTTTTTTTTTTTTTTTTTGGCAAGAACTCAGGACGCTATTAATCAATATAATGGAAGTTACATTCATAAGCTCAAGCTACAAAGAAAGTATATATAGATGTTATTACAATATAAACTCAATGCATGAATGAGACCACACAAACAAACACAGATATAGATCAATTCAGATGGTCAAAGCTGATCACACTGAGTAGGAACAAACGATAAGGTTTCCTTCTTAAGATCATGGGTCACCAGAAAGTTCTGCTGCTGAACATTCCCAAAGATCGACATGCCCGAGGTCCCCGAGCTTCCCATGGCCAGGCAAATTACTCCACTACTTGAGTCAGCAACGACATAGTTTTCTGCAGGCAAATCCAAATCAGCACCTTTGAAATGGAAAACCAACTTGGGAATCTCTACTTCGCTTGTATCCGATGGTAAGGTGAAGCAAAGATCAAGCCCGGTTGCACCCGAATCGTCCACGGCAAGTTTTGTTTGAGAAATGAATGCTTTTTTAATTTTGGAAAAGACGTTACCAAAAAGGTAGGAAATGGTTGTCCCGCAATCTATGATTAGGCCGCCACTGCCATCATCTTCGATTTTTGTATCGATGGGCACGCGAGTGTCCCCGACAGAGATGCCTTCAAGCGAGAGATAATAAAAAGATGGCTGAGATGGGTTTCTAATTAAAGGGGTGGTTTTGATTGCTTCTGATGATTGTGTGCTATTTACACTTGCTGGAGATCCCAACAAAAGTGTACTGGTTTTGGAGTTACCAATGGAAGTCAGGCAGTATGAGAACTTGGGTTCCTTAAGCTGGGAAACCAATGACAAGGGTCCTCGTCCGAGCCCCACCAGGCCTGAACCTTGGCTGAACCCATCTCCCTCGTTGTCACTCCCACAACCGAACCCAATTTTAGGAATCGAAACTTTATCATCGGAGTCCCCCAACGTGAAGGTTTCCGTTGCCATAACACCTTCTGTCGTGGAATAATCACCGTACTGGTAGAAATACTGGCAAGCATCGTCTTGGCATGTTGAAGAGGGCAGTGCCTCGCATAGCTGGCTCTTGCATGATATCTTAGAGAAAGAAGATGATTTTTTCGGATCGAAAATTGGCGTGGGCTGGTCGTAACACTGTTTACAAGGCTTGCACTGAGTCCATATCAAATCACTGCCCGTGTCGATGATGGCTGAGAATGTCTCCGGCGGTGTGCCGATTGCCATGTTCATCAGAAACTCCCCTGAGCCTGCATGTACCGGGGCTTCAACTTCCGAATTATCTGATGTGGCTGCCAAGGCCATTGCACTGAGCTTTTGCAACCTGTGTTGCCCGCGCTTGATTCCCCGCTGGACACGTTGAAACTTTGTGAGGTTTTTTGCAGAATCAACATGATCAAGTGTGATTCGGAATCCAGTTTGCACTGTCTGATGCTCAAGAGCTCTTCTAATTGAGACAGAAAACGCAGGATGAACAAATAAGATAACTAAAGTTAGTGTTACAGATATAAACGAAGATAAAGAATATAAAGAAGCCATTGGTGGGTGTAAACCAATCAGAAAGCGAGAGTGGAAAAGCGAGGGAGAGAAAGCGGTGCTATAATATAAGGATTTTTCAGAGGAAATGGCAATAATATTCCATGAAAAAACAGAAGATGTAGTAGCTAGCTAGCTAGCGACTTTCCGTTCGGAAATGGTGGTAAAGATGAGAATATTAAGCTGGAGTTATGAGAGATCTGAAGATGTATGAGACAATGAAAACACAGTGACGTCCCAACTTCATCCGCAGAGGTTGAGATATCACCCTAGTGTGCTTGGCAGCTAATTCAGAGTCAATTGCGTGGTTGTTGAGGAAACTGAGGTTTCAAAAACGGCAAAAATATTGTGATGAGAGGCCAGGCGAGTGGGAATTAATACTCCCAGCTCCCACGCTTTATTGTCTTGAAAATGCATTTCCTTCCTTTTAAATTTTATCATTTTAACACTAACTACATAAAAAAAATAACAATATTTTTCGCTGCAGTCTCAAAGATCATCTGGGCCATATGTATAGAACAAGCTAGGAATTAGATTCATTCAGAACAATCAAACTTCGGTGATAAATCATATGTTTTTATAGCAGAAATATTATGCAAAATGTACAAACTTCTGACACACACCAGCTGCTTGATATATGATTAATAATGCAGAAAAAGCATATATGCATATGATTGCAACATTGGATAGATGTAAAGTTTTCGTCTAGATCCATCATTATTCACCATAATTTCATGAGTACTACTCCATTTCTCGATCTCAAAATTCTTTCGTGCAATCAGTATTTCTGTACAGAGAAGTTGACCTAAAATTGAATGAGGTTAGGTTGGTGGGCTAACTGGTTATATATACAATATATTATTATTATTTTGAAGGAGAAAAACAAAAAGGCAAAAATGAAAGGATCGTCTTGCCCTGACTAGCTAGCTTGTTTCAGTTTATTTTCCAAGCATTGGTGAATGGTGTGATGAAAAGCTGGTATAGTAGTTGGGTGGTCTTATTATTGTTAGGTGCGAATTTAGACACTTAGATATGGCTCTTCTTTCTTTTATATATATATATATATATATATATATATATATATATATATATCTCTCTCTCTCTATAATTTCTTTCTTTTTTTTAATGGTTATGGTCCTTAACTACCTAATTCAAAGAAAATAGAAACTCTTATTCCTTTTAATTCTATAAATTCTGGCGTACATATACTTGGAGAAAAATGAAATTATTTGTACAATCTAAGCCAGGCTATAAGAAAAAACCGATCGAATCAAACGATCCAGTTCAATACCGGTTCAATCAGTTTCGATTTAAAAAACCAAAACCTATTAAAAACCGGTTTAGTCCCGATTTTCATGATTTGAAAATCAAATTGGACCGAACCAAAATATATATGTTATAATATTTTTATATTATTCATATTATAAAATTAATATAACATGAATTTTAATCTTATTATTTATGCTCGTCCTTTGATATAAAGTATAAACTTACTCTTATACATAAATATTAATATTAAGTTATTAACATGTTATTATTTATCCTTACATATTAAGTTACATACTTACATATATATATATATATATACTAGTAGTTGGGCAATGTCCAATGGACGTTCGTTCAGTATATAGAAATATTATTTTTAATAATTAATATTATTTTTATTAAGAAATAAATTTTAATTAATAATGTATTGCTTTTAGAAAAAAAAAATCTAACTTCTAACATCAAATAGTAAGATAGACTTAAATCGGTTTTAAAACATTTAAAATTAAAATCTTATTATTTACTACTGCATATGCTCTTTGGTACGGCTAGAAACAACAAATAAGTGAAAAAAAAAAAAAAAAAACCTTGAACCAAAACTGTGTAGTACAGGAAACAAACCGTTAACAGTAAAATAACGTGTTTTCTTAGTTTAATAAAGCGATTATTTTTAAAAAGTGATATAATTTTTATAAAGAAATAAAATACTAAAGTTTTTATAAGATATTATTATTTGATTTTAATGTTTCATAATGAATTTAAATTGATAAATAAATAATATTTTATTGGAATAATTGTATTCGTAAATGTAGTTGGTAAATAGATTTAAACTTAATTATTTTACATTTCTCTTTATTTATATAAGGAATGAATATAAATTTTAAATCACATATATAAATTTATATAGAATATATATTTATATAATAGAATATATATTTATATATCTAATATATCTCCTAATAAATGATCATCAATGCATGGATTCTAGGATCGATGCATACTACATGAACTTTGATAACTAAGAATTTATTCATAAGTGATTGGGAAGAGAGAAATTAAAAAAATAAGAACTTTTAAGAAGAGAGAGAGTCACTTTAATTTATTCATGTAATTAACGGTGTTAATTTTAACGGTAAAACAACAAAAACTATTAAACCAATAAAATTCCGTTAGATAGCCACTTTATATATATATATTAGGTGGGAGTAACGTGCAAAACACGTTTGTCTAATTTTATGAAATTGTTATTTGTAAAAATAATATATATTTTATAAAAATTATTGATGTCACTTAATAATTTAAGGCATATTGGAGAAGATAAAAAAAATTAGTTCAAAATATTATATAATCCAATACACATTTATAACATCTATAATTTTAGCAAAGATGTATACGAAAAATTTAATAAAAGTCCAACACAAGCGGTAGTTCAAAATATGTTTCGTTTGATGTTTGTATTATAATTCATCAATTTATGTCATCCTGTAGACGATCAATAGAGACAACATTGAAATTCTTATTTTGCTGTTGGTTGAGTCGATCAGGATCAACATAAAGTTAAAATATAATCTTTTTATAAAATTTGTGGTATAATATTTTCTATATATAGCATATATATAAATCATAAAATATATTTGAAGTTGTTGGCCGAATTTACTCTATCTTGATTAGCTCAAGAATCACGGCCTTTGTCACGTGCCCATCATAACAAACCCACGTGTGGAATATGACTTAGCGGAAGCTACATCCTACTATTATGGGAAAAAAAACACTTTGATTAAACATACTTGTATTATATATTATATGAGATTTTTAAATTTGGAATACTTAATAATCTGAGTTAATGAAACGTCTAATACATGTGTATTATACTTATGGATTCACGTCTTATGCACCTAATTAACGTGTATATGTTAAGGAGAAAAAGAAAAATAGAATAACTAATCTTTAATTACTTATTATTATATAAACTATTAAGTATTGTAATTATTGTGATTAATAAATCATATAATAACATTGAATGCTATCTCTCTCAATATTTATGTCTTCATTTTATATACCGATTACATTCACACGTATTTAAACAAACGGTGTTAACTTTAAGGGAAAAACAATAAAAACCGTTAAAACAAGATTTTTCGTTTCATACACACTTTTTATATATAGAAGATAAATATATATATTATTGTATTTAAATGCATGTTTTAATTAAACTAATTTTTTAAGCATTTGTTTTGTTAATTGGTTATATGTGTTAGGGGAAAACAGAGGCAAGCCCAATACTCAAATGCTTATACCCACCAAGCCAATTGGTGGCCCGCACAAGGAGTACTCTCAACCTGTGTATATAATCTGGATTTGGGGCTTCGGGGCGGAGGACAGCCCGTTATCCTGGGAGCACGGGATTCCCCTACCCTTTATTCATGTATTTATGTATCTTTTAATTATAATATATCAAACTTAATTGATTAGTCATTTAAAAATAAAAATAAAAACTCACATTGCCATATTAAATCAAGAATATTACCACATCCATAAATAAATTATATAAAAGTAATATGGCTTTATATGATCCGTAGGATCTAATTGACAATAAAAATAATATTATAATATGACGAATCACGTTAAATTATATTAATTTTTATGTAATTATTTTATAAGTAGAGTATTAATTCCCTTAAATCAAATCAGTGTGCCACACTGCCACGTCCGGAACAGTTCTGCTTGTATTTCCATTCTTATCAGAAAAAACAATCTACTTATATGGAATTGTACGGCCGTATTTGATCTGGGCCCTCCTGACTGGAAGTACGTACTATATATGTGCCAGCTTCTAAAACCAGACTGCTTGGGCCTAAGACAATGGGTAATATTGGTGATCTCACACTTTGCATCTCGATCCTAACAATGTTGGGTCCAGTTAAAGTGGAGCTCGTACTTGCTTTTGTTTCATCATTAATTTGGTGGTATATTTCTTGCTTACTATATGAGTTTTCTAATTCCATATCCTTTATATCTGTTCGACGTCTTTCTCTTTCTCTTTCTCTTTCTCTTTCTTTTTCTCTTTCTCTTTCTCTTTCTCTTTCTTTTTCTCTTGACTGTATCTCTTATTATATAAAAGAGATTTTCCTAATTATATTGAACATTATAATAAATAATGTCACGTATAGAAATCAACTAAGAGAAATACTAAATCTACCGAATATGTGTACCAAATGTGTATCCCGATTTTTTTTTTTTTAACATAGTGATTAAAGAAGTGTTTTTAAATAATATTATGATTTTATTATTATTTTTTTAAATGTTTATGATGATCAGAAAAATGCATAAGAAAAATAAATAAATAAAAACTGAAATGCATTAGTCGGGATACTTTTCTGGAAGATTCCTTCGATGGCTATAGACAGACTTATCAACTAAATGTGCATCCATCGCTAGGTTTAGGTAAGGATGAGCACTAACTTGGTCGAATTTGGACTATGATCCGACTCCGACTTGTCGGAGTGGAGTTGGATTTGGGCTTTCAACTTTGAGTTTTTTTTTACCTTCATATTTAGCTTATTTAAAAATATATATATATAGGCTTTCAAATTTCAATTTTTACAAAAAATTCAAAAATAAAACTAAATCTTTCACCGCTAATTTACTTTTATACTAATATCTAACTTATTTTTATACTAGACTTATATTTTAGTATTACATATTATTTTTAGTATCTCATTACATGTTAATATACTATAGTATTACATGTTATTATATTATACTAATGTCTAACTTATTTATTACTTATTCCTACATTAGACTTATTTCTAGTGTTTAATTACATGTCATTATACTTTAGTAAATTAGTATTATGTGTTATTAACTTATTATACTAGACTATTATTAATTATTTCTATACTAGTGTCTAATTTATTTCTATACAAGACTTAAACTATAGTATCTAATGACATGTTATTATATTAATGTCTAACTTATTTATTACTTAATTATATACTAAACTTTCTAATATCTAATTACAGGCTATTATATCTTAGTAAATTAGTATATGTGTTATTAACTTATTATACTAGACTTATTTAAATACTAGTATATATCTAACTTATTTCTATACTTGATTATGTATGGTAGTAACACTAAGATATTTACATCTACTAAACTATCATTAGTCTATTTATATTATAGTATAAGTATCTTATTTTATAATAATTAGCTCATACTAGTATATTATTCAATTTAACTATATAAGTTCTAGTTATATAATTATATTACTATACTAGTAACATATGTACAATGTCGGAGTCAGAGGGCAAAGTTAGAGTCGGAGTTGGTCCAGCAACACCTCCGACTCTGACTTCGACTAAAAAATTAAAAATAAATCTGACTCCAAACTCATAGCAAAGTTAGAGCGGAGTCGAATTTTCAGTTTTTTTTTTTCCTCAGCCTAAGTTTAGGTCATTAATAATTATACAAATCCTAAATCCTAAACCTGATCTGAATAACTAAATGTGCATTAATATTGGGACTCGACTGATCTTGTGGGGTTAGCCTTCTTTTTATCACTCTTTAAAAATTGTAGACACATTTTCAAATGAATCCACTTCAATATTATAAGCAACATCCATAATTAAGACGAGTAATATATTATTAATTATAAATCCATAAATGTTTAGATTTTAAAAGAAGTTAGAATTTTGAATATAATTGATTCATGAATATTTAACAAAAGGCAAAAGCCATGCAGGCCGTGTTTTATATATAATTTGAAAAACCAGAAATTAAATTTTTACAAAAACTAAGAAGCTAGGGATCGAAATGAAACGCAAATATATCAGCTCTTCACGTGGTTTTGACTATCATCTCCTTGCAGCAGTAGTCAAAGACAAAACATTAGGACGTACGAATTAAGGTTCTACGTACGACTTTTTAGAGTACTTTCAATATTGAGGTTTCGATATATTTTGGAGGTTAGAGCCGTCCTAATAGGTTTTGTAAAATTCTTTTTTACGTAAAATGTAAAGGAAAGTTGCTCAAATGTATATTCATTGAATTCTCCAATTTATTTCTATTTTTCATTTCTCTACAGAATCACTGATAGATGTAAAAGAGACTGTACATAAATATAAATATTTATTTATTTATTTTTTATCTTTTCTTATACTTTTTCTTTCAAATTAATTTCTCTTTCTTTGTACTTTTTCTACCGCAAAATATTAAAAGATATAAATTTAAATGATATGAACAAAAAATAGATAAACTAATGTATGATATATTGTAAAAATCAATATGTAAAATAGAAAATGTAGATTTTGATGATGTATTTTAAATGATAAGATAAAAATATCTATTGTGAGTGCTCTTAAGATTTTCCGTCTAAAATTCTCTGCAATTAATAATAAGGTTAAAGGCTGTATTAATGTTAATGATTCATGCACGGATTTATTTTTCAAACAATTATGAATAATTTTTTAAAATAATTACTCGATTATCTAAATCGATGCAAGAGTTATTTTTTTGTTATTTCATTAATATTTTTATTGTTGCCCATCCATCGAGCTATGCTCTTTATAATCGTCAATTGCTACGGTAGGTATACGAGTGTTATGATCTTAAGGATTAATTCATATTTAATCATATTAATATCTAATATAGTCTTAAAATTTTTGAATGAGTGCGAAAGGAACAAAATTGGCCAAGGAATTCAACTACCCTCTAACACAACTTAACTACCGGCCTCCTCCTGCATGGAGGCCAGAACCTAATAGACGACAAAGGCGGCCAATTAGTCGAGTCGTTTTCACGACAAGTATCTGCAAATGCCATTAATCCATCAACAATATGTGTCTGGCAATCAGCACTATGTATTTATATATTTTTGTCCTACCCTAGATTAATAGACATCCCGCTTCACACACCATGCATGCAATATTAGTAATTACTGCAGTGAAAAATAAAAATTAAATAAATTGGATTGAATTATTAATAAATTTTGGAGTTAACCATGGGATCGTCACTATAAAAAAAATGGATTTTTGTGGCCAATTTATTGCAAAGAAAATAGTATTCACAATCAAAATTGGTTGTGAATACTATTTTCGTTGCAATAAATTAGTCATAAAAATCCGTTTTTCTTATAGTGCGTGAGGCCGTAGATCATCAAACGTCAGCCAAATTACAATACGCCCCCCCACCTTTTGATCTTTACGAGTAATGTTATACATGCACCACACTCTCATCTTATTTTTATCTCATTATGTAAGATATGACATATTTATCACTATTAAAAGATAAATAATCATCTAATAAATGATCATCTAATAATGATAAATGTAACACAAGCATCTTATATATATAGTGGAATAAAAATGAAATAATAATATAATTTATAGAATTTTCATTGATCTCCTGTACATAACAGTAAAAAGTTTTTCTTCAATTTTATTTCAAAAATACAAAGCTAGCTCATCATTTTGATATATTATATTTCTTCAAGAAAAATATTATAATATTTAATATTTACATGCATAAGAAATCTATAGAACTTTCCTCTCATCTTTGTTCTTCAGTACTGTTCAAAAAAAACTACCAACTAGGATCCGGATCATAAAGTGTTTCGTGAACTTTTCAACAGCATAGAATATAAATGCAATGACATCAGCTTAATTTAATTCGGATAATATTATACACCACACTCTTATCTTATTTTCATCTTATTAAGTAAGATGTGACTCATTTATCACCATTAAATGAAAAAAAAATATATACAATAAATGAGTATTTAATAGTGATAAATGTGTCATATCATACTTAGTGTGATGAAAATATAATAGTAATATGGTATATAGAATTTTTTATTTAATTCCCTTAGATTTATTGCAGACAAGCATATATATATATATATAAATATATATATATATATATATATATATATAAGACGAAGATCACATGACCGCCCATTGCCCAATGGCCCCATTCAAATATTCTAATCATATTATCAAAAATAAGTTCAAATTAAATTTTCTTTAAATTTTCGTTTGAGTCTAAAATTAGTTTAAGTAATATATATATATATAGATATATATATTATCGATATCTCTCTTTCACTTAAGTCTTTAAATTAAGAAATATATTTAATTGTCAACGAAAATGATTTGTAAATGACATTGTGCTTGGAAACAAAAGAAACCTTTTATTGGATATATATACATACATATATATATATAGAGAGAGAGAGAGAGAGAGAGAGAGAGAATCGAGGCGAATTAATTGGCATTTTTCTCGTGAACTTTTTGATACGTAAGTACTTGATGAGTTTGTGGATGGCCATTAATGGATATTATAGGAGGTGTGTGTCATGTTATAAGCCATATATGGGATCTACTACTGTTTGATATATAACAATCGATCGACGTGCCGCATCATGAGACACCTTAATTAATTTGCTGCAGAAAAATAGATTGAATGACTGTAGGGAAACCAAGCGTCAATATATAATCCAGCCATGCATATGCATGCATCCCCTTTTTTTTTACTTAATTTCAGATATATAAATATCTGAGTACTGAAGAATAGTCATCGTGTTTCATTTCCTCAACATATATATATATATATAAAATAAATATCTAATATTGCTTATCTTGGAATATTGGATTTATTACTCTTGTCTCAATGCATGCACCATTACAAGAAAAATAGACTTTTACGACCAATTTATTACAATAAATTAATCATAAAAACTTATTTTTCGTAGTGCACACATTTATATCAAAACTTAGACTTCCGAAGTCTCTCTACCTACCTACCAGCCTTTTATTTATTTTATTTTTTTCCCAGCTAGCGCCTATTTACCTACCTTTCTATTTCATTTTCTTCTTTGTTGGAACGTCAGTCTTTGTAAACTTAGTTAATTAGCAGATCAAAAATTATATATATTATTCATTTTAATTTTCATTATTTATAATTATATTTATTAGTGTTGCATATTATAATAATATGTCTCCCACTTAAATAAATATTAATCACTTGAGATGTATTACATTAATGAAGATAACAAAATTTTGAATGAAGAATGTACAACATGAGTATTTCTCAAACTTAAAAAATTATGTTAGATACCGTTATTTTTATATTAAAAAAAAGTGATGCAGACAATCACATTTGTAGAATGCGTAAGGATACTGAAAAGTAACTGCACATAAAATTTTTATTAAATAAAACGTTGAATATCTTTTTAATTATACCTTATCACTCCTCCAAACATGTGAGCTAAATTAATTTTTCCTTTGTAAGTGAGTCTAATAAGTGAAAAAATAAGAAGTACTATAGAGTCTGAAAGCATGGGTACGTTTTAATTAAATTATATTTTAACAAATCTCTCAAACAAAGCTACAATATAAATTGACTTGAGAGAGAGTCGTGACAATTATATATACACACTTGATTCGAAAAAAATATCTTTAAATATTAATTATTTATATTCTAGAGAGGTTAAAAAAAAAATAAAGAAATAGATACATAAAACGTGCCTTGCATGTAACATATATGATTTATTATCTCTCACTTGAAGAGATCTTAATCCTATATATATTGGCTGGGGGGGAATAAAGAGATCGAAAATAAAACAAAGCTGTTAAAAAGCTTACAACAAGAGGAGAACATCAGTAATATAGGTGAGATAAGGAACTTAAAGAAGGATCTGCATGATTTATTAGAAAAAGAGAACCTGAAGTGGAAGCAAAGGGCAAAATGCAATTGGTATAGGCATGGAGATAGGAATACAAAATACTTCCATGCATGTGCCAATCAGAGAAGAAGGAAGAACTTCATAAATGCAGTGTATGATGCATAAAATAAAAGAAAGGAGGGGTACAAAGAAGTTGAAGAAACTTTCAGATCATATTTTGAGAAACTTTTTCTGTCAACTGAACCTAGTGGAGTGGAGATTGAGGAGTGTCTGGTGGGGCTGGAAGAGAGAGTGACTCCTTCAATGAATGCTTTTTTAATGAAGAATTTTTCTAGAATGGAGGTGGAGCAAGCTTTGAAACAAATGGCTCCTTTAAAGGCACCAGGTCCAGATGGCTTTGGGCCATGTTTTTACCAGAATCATTGGGGGGTAGTGGCAGATGAGGTATGTCAAAATGCTTTGCACATTCTAAATGGTAATCCCATGGATCCTAGTCTTAATCACACTCACATAGTCTTGATCCCTAAGTGTAAAGATCCAAAGAAGGCTAGTGACTATAGGCCCATAAGCCTTTGCAATGTCATGTACAAAATAGTTTCCAAAACCATTTCAAATAGGCTTAAAAAGATCCTCTCAGTGATTATTTCCCCAACCCAAAGTGCCTTCTTACCCGGGAGATTGATTAGTGACAATATAATGGTGGCTTACGAATTATTGCATTCCATGAAGTGTAGGCAGAGGGGGAGAGTGGGGAGTATGGCATTAAAATTAGATATGTCAAAAGCCTATGATCGAATTGAGTGGCTGTTCTTGGAGTCTGTTATGAAAAAATTGGGTTTTCATGAAAAATGGGTGAATTTGATCATGCACTGTGTCAAGTTTGTGTCTTTTTCTGTTTTAATCAATGGTTTCCCTGGTATAACATTCTGGCCTAAAAGGGGCTTGAGGCAGGGGGACCCCTTGTCCCCCTATCTATTCATTCTTTGTGCTGAAGGTTTGAGCTCACTGTTAAATTTCTATGAAAACCAGCATTTTACTAAGGGAGTACAGGTGGCCAGAGGAGGTACCAGCATCAATCATCTACTTTTTGCAGATGATTGTATCCTGTTTGGGAGAGCAAATATAGAAGAATGGCATAGACTACAAGAAGTTTTGAAGAAATATGAGAAAGCATCGGGCCAACTACTAAACAAGGAGAAGACCTCAGTGTTTTTCAGCAGTAACACAAAGGAAGGGGATAGAAAGAGGATTGTAGAGGCTGGAAATTCAGTAGTTTGTGGAACTTATGAGAAGTATTTGGGGCTCCCTGCAATAGTTGGTAGATCAAGGTTCAATACCTTTAGAGTTCTTAAAGAGAGAATATGGCAAAAGATAACAAGTTGGGAAAACATTTTTCTTTCCCAAGCTGGAAAAGAAATAATGATAAAGGCAATCCTACAGGCCATCCCCACTTATTCTATGTCAGTGTTTAAATTGCCCAAGAAGCTATGTCATGAGATCAATATGCTTTTTTTGAAGTTTTGGTGGGGGAAAAAGCAAGAAGGAAATTGTATTTACTGGAGGAAGTGGGAGAAGTTGAGTGTGCAGAAAGGGAAGGGGGGTCTGGGCTTTAGGGATTTGGAATCCTTTAACCTGGCCCTATTAGCAAAGCAAGGGTGGAGATTGATAAAAGCTCCTAATTCACTAGCTGGTGTGGTTTACAAAGAGAAGTATTTCAGACAGTCCAATTTTTTGGAAGCCAAGTTGAGTTTCAAACCTTCTCTGATTTGGAGAAGTTTGTGGGAAGCTAGAGACCTAGTGAAAGAAGGTCTAAGGTGGCGTGTGGGGGATGGCAGCAAGATAAAAATATGGGGTGCAAAGTGGTTGAACTCCCCTTCATCTTTTGCTATACAATCACCTATTTCTGTTTTACATGCAGATGCGACAGTTGAAGAGTTGGTAGACAGGGAGAATGGGGAATGGAATGAAGCAAAAATTCGAGCCATCTTCAAACAAGAGGAAGCTGAACAGATTCTGAGTATACCCCTTAGTAGAGGGTCAGCACAAGATAAATTGTTATGGGGCCCTTCTAAAAATGGTGTTTTCTCTGTAAAAAGTGCTTATTTCTTACAATTAGAGAGGCTGAAGAACAAGAAAGGGGAGTGCTCTATAGGGAATGATTTGGATGAAAGGTGGAGGAACATATGGAATCTTACAGTGCCTAATGTTACAAAGATGTTCTTGTGGAAGGTTGGAAACAATCTTTTGCCCACCAAGGAGAACCTGTTTAAAAGAAAAGTAATAAAAGAGAGTTCTTGCCCAGTTTGTTATGCAGAAGTAGAAACTGTCACACATGTTCTTTGGACATGCCCAGCAGCAAATGATATTTGGGCTGAGTTTGGGGACAGAGTTAACAAGTGGAGCAGAATAGAAGATGATTTTATGAGGCTATGGGAGAAAATGATACAGAATATGAATCAGAATCAGCTTGATGAAGTGGCAATGGTGCTCAGAAGGATCTGGTTACGCAGGAACAGATTTGTTTTTGAAAATCAGATGTCATGCCCAAGAACAGTGATAAGAACAGCCAGTGAAGATCTGTTAGAATATAAGAAGGCTCAGTGTCATCAGTTAAATGAAAACCAGGTTCCAGTGAAGGCAAGGGGGGTACAAGTATGGGAAAAGCCAGGAGTTGGTTCTGTCAAAGTGAACTGGGATGCTTCTTTTGAGGCAAACGAGAGGAAAATGGGAGTGGGAATCATCATAAGGGATGAGGAGGGAGAACCTTTAGTTGCTGTTTGTGATCAAAAGAAACATGTGGAATCTCCAGTGGTGGCAGAATGCATGGCGTTGAGGCTGGCTTTGGAGATATGCAGTGAACTAAATATCCACAATGCAGTGTTTGAAGGTGATGCAAAAATTGTTATCACGTCAGTTCAAAAGGAAGAGGAAGATCTGTCAGTGTTTGGTCCTTTGATTGAGGATGCAAAGTCTTTTTTTAGAAACAACAGAGATTGGCAGCTGCAATTTGTTTATAGAGAGAAAAATACAGTGGCACATTGCTTAGCAAAAACAGCTATAGGTTTGTTAGAAAAAATGGTTTGGATAGAAGATATGCCAGCTTTCCTTACAAAGGCTCTGGATATTGATAAAGTTTGTAATACTGATTATCATCAATGAAATGGTTGAGGTATTCTTTTCAAAAAAAAAAAAAATCCTATATATATTCATTTTTATATATTAATTGAGATCAAATGCTTCCAGGCCATCGTCTCTTTATAATTTTGTAGATGTTTATTTCTTTTGTTTCTTTGTATTTATGTACGTACGTACGAGGTCATGGGATTCAGTACTAAAAATGAAATTACAATATCATTTAGGCCCGGATTGGTTACACAATATTAAAAAACTCATCTCATCTCATCTTGTTAAGAATAAAACAGTCACTGCACCAAATGACAGCTCAAAACCATTGCAGCAGCAGACGTCCAGTGCACAACCATTGCAGCAGCAAATGTCCAGTGCAGTCACGTAAATGTGTCCTCTGTACTGCAGCCTTTTGTAACAAACTTCTGTAACAAACTGCACCTTTTTCATACTAGAA
This sequence comes from Carya cathayensis, assembly GCA_011037825.1. Lineage (NCBI taxonomy): Eukaryota > Viridiplantae > Streptophyta > Magnoliopsida > Fagales > Juglandaceae > Carya > Carya cathayensis. The sequence continues at coordinate 113,176 of QGSO01000864.1, forward strand.
TATTCTATATTATGTATAGCATACGCCTATAAAAGGAACTGTTTCATCATACAATTGAAAATTGAAATATACAAGAAAAGTCTTTCTTCAACTTGGTATCAAAGCACCATAGGACAAACGTCCATAGCTGCTTCTTCTCCTTCTTCTTCTTCCTCTTCTTCACCCGCTCTTCCTTACCCAAATCTGTCCCATGTCATCTCAGTCAAACTTACTCCCGAAAACTACCTCTTATGGAAGGCACAACTAGTCTCATACTTCGTGGGCAACGTCTCTACAAATATGTAGATGGCTCTTGCCCTCCTCCAAAACCTCTACTCTCCGATTCCACCTCAAACCCAGCCTACGATTCCTAGCTTGAATATGACCAAATGGTAATGTCTGTTCTTATTTCATCTCTCTCAGAACAGCTTATTGCCCAAGTGGTTGGTTGCAATACTGCTCGAGCCGTATGGCTCTCTCTAGAGTCCTCCTTTTCATCTGTTTCTCAAGCTTGTGTCCTACAAACTTAGTTTCAGCTTGCCTCCCTCAAGAAGGGTTCTGATTCAATTTCTACTTACTTTCGTCGAGCCAAAACTCTGGCTGACACCATGGCAGCAGCAGGCCGCCCACTTCCACCCTCTGAATTTGTACCTTACTTGCTTGATGGTCTCGGTAGTGACTATGATGCCCTTGTATCATCAGTGACTAAGTATTGAACTCATCATCTCAACTCATCATTACAACTTTTTCAAATTCACATACAAAATATAATAAATAATTTTACTTTTTCGAATGTCAATACAAAATTAATATTACAAAATTATATTATAACAATATTTTATTCCTTACTATTTAAAACATTTTATCTCATCTCATCTCATCTGTGTAACCAAACGTGGCTCTCGCTGGGAGCCACCGCTGGCCATTTTTTTTTTCTTTCTCTTAATGATTAAGAAAAAATTGCTTAATATTATTATAAATTTTTTATATTTTTTAAAAGTATTAAAAATTAATTTTAAAATAAATTAAAAAAAAAACAAATTTTTTTTCACTTAACAGTTACTCCCAGCGACCCCAACTAGGGGTGGGCAGCGGGGCCCCGCCTCCGCTGCCCCGCTGCTACCCCGCCTAGCCCCCGTGTGACGGGGCGGATTACCCCGTCTGGCCACACGGGGGCGGGGTTTCCCCCACCCATATATGGGGTCGTGGGCGGGGGCGGGGGCGGTATGGGGTGATATCCCCCTCCCCGGAAATACCCGGCCCCGCCCCCGCCGGCAAACCCCTCCCCCAGCCCCTCCCTCCTAATCAAGACGCAGCCCCCCCTCCCTCCCGATCCAGACGCGGCCTCCCTCCCTCCTGACCCAGACGCGGCCCCTCCCCTCCCTCCCGATCCAGAAGGCTCACGACAGCCCCCCTTCCTCCCGATCCAGACGCGGCCCCCCTCCCTCCTGACCCAGACGCGGCCCCTCCCC